>UELX01003537.1:0-22822 GCA_900480035.1 Eupelmus urozonus
TTCGGTGATACAGGTGAGAACACACATATAGATACCCCTACAAACGATTTCTAAAGATAGCATATTTCGATCGATCAACTCAAAAGAAGTTTCTAACATGTTTCTATATAAAACTCATTTTTTGCTATCATAAATCTTCATCAGTGAAAGAGCAAGATTTTATTACTTTAGATTTGATATTTACTATACGACTTGAACGTTCTCATAGTAATATGCAATTTATTTTTATGATTATGAACACTGATATTGACATTGACTTTGTTTCATAATTTATATTTAGTTACATATAAGTTTTTGTTATTTAAATGTCTTTATATAGAGATAACGGAGAATATGCGGTCACATGCATATATAGATTCATTTTCATGCGCACCGACGTGAATCATTCAACTTTGATTTCCCTTGGGGGAAAAGCGGTCTAATTTTCTAATTTTATGTTATTTCCATGCTCCATGTAAATATCTAGTTATAAGAATTGCATTTTTAGGTCGAATCACTTTTTTTGTTCCAAGCTCATTCATATTATTTCAGTAGAGCATAAAATCAGATATTTTATCGTCATAACAGTAAAACACATATAATTCATAAAAATAAATCATACCCACAAAAAATAAAAACTAAACATAGAAAAAAGCATTTAACTATACAAAAACCACTATCATAAATCAAAGCAAAAGCCAGCTTCGCAAAAATCCCATCTAAGCGTAAACGCTTAACATTATACATGCATCGGATCAATTTTCCAATAGCTCAGTACCTACACGCCTCCATATAACTATATATCCTCCCGCATTATCCGGCGTTATATCGAGAATAAATTCTCTGTGTCGCCCGGCATTACAGATCGGGACGGCGACGAGCAGCTGACGGAAGACGAATTTTCCGACTTGCCCTCGGAAGGCGCGAGCGTCGATCAGAGCCTGTCGATGCCCGTGAGCCAGGAGCGCCGCGAGGAATTCCGTCATCTCATCGATAAGAACAAAAATGGCAAAGCCGATCGCGCTGAGCTCTTGGTAAGAGTGTTTTATGGATTGACTTGGCTTGTTTTATTCATGAGATTTTTTTAAGGGTTGTACCGGGGTTATTGCGTTTTGGTGCTCGGTAGTTTTATTGGGGAGGTAGTGAAAGTTGATTTTAATTTTAATTTGGCGGTGGTTTCGAGATGACTCGTGAAAAAAATTGATGGAAAGAGTAAAGTAACGTGATTGATCAAAGCTTTGAAATTTTAATTAACGGCTTGTCTGGAGCCTTAACCGTATAAGTTTTGCACACATGATTTGCCCCTTTGATAAATTGAATAATTTTATTAAAATTGATATTATAATGAAGAAATAATATATAAAAATTCCTAATTAGTTAATTATACAGTCTCATTATATTTTTTAAAAACATTACGTTTTGGAATATTTCATATAGATAAAAGATAATAAAATAATTATTGGTACATGCAATTAAAATACTGTAATTTGATACCATCCAAAAAATACGCCAATAATCATCTTACCCCATTTCCAGACGTACATCGATCCGCGAAATCCTCGGCACGCCATTCAGGAAGCCCGCCACCTGATCGAGCTGTCGGACGTCGATCGAGACAGTCGGCTCAAGCTCCCTGAAATCCTCAGCAAAACGGATTTGTTCCTCGGCAGCAAAATGGTCGACACCGAGGGCAGCTTTCACGATGAATTCAGGTGAAAGCTCGGCAGCCGGCACTCGATATGCGCTTACGGGCGATTGTTCATTTTTTTGGTGTACGTCTATCGCCTGGACGTTTTTGCACAAGACACACGCTTGCATAGTTCCTAAGCTGCTCTCGCTAAAGTTAAAGTGAAGAGGAATGGGTGCAATTTTGGTTGTGATGTCCGAGGTCATCATTGAGATGGGAAGAAAAATTATGGATTGAAAGACGAATTGGATATGTGATTTGTTAGTTTGATCCGGTAACTAAAAAGTCAATGAATCGCAATAAACGTGATATTTTTTAGAATCGATCGTCAATTTTTGTATAACTACTTTAAATTGTTTATCTTAGGTGAAAAAGACTGTTATTTGAACAAACTTGAGTCGCATTAATCAAAAAAAGAAAATTTGTAAATAATCGATTTCGCTAAATTTGAGCGATTCGATATCTACGGAAATTTTAGTATGTAGACACTGCACAAGAAACTCTTTTGTAAATAGGTTAATTTTTTAAGTTCGTAAATAAAGAATTTATATAAAAGCTGTTATTACTTTATTTGAAAAAAAAAAATAAATAAATGAATAAATGGAGAAAACGTATAAAGGTAATTGAAAAAAACTCAAGTGATATTATCTTTATGCAGAATTTATTTACAATAATACGAATTAAAAAAAATCTTTACAATCTATATAGCCACCAAAGAAGGATTTCGCTTAAGTAAACTCCGAATTTCGTAGTTCAGTTCGAGAATTTGCAATACAAAAATTTTTTTTAGCGCGACTGTAAACTGTCTACGGATTTCAAATTGAAGCTTTTGTTGCCTTCATTCAATAAAGATTTTCTAGCTCATAAGCCTATTAGATAATACCTATTATAATTGACTCGAACGACTGCAGCAAATCCATCGACATTTTATAAATGTTATTTTTTATTTTTTCTTTATTACCACGATGATTTCAACAACATAATACGCCTTATATCAACTTCTTCTTTTTATTGACATTTTGCATCATTTGCGTGGTCTTAAGAAAACACTTAACAAAACTTAGCAAAACTTAGCCAACTATACGAAACAGCTGGGATTAAATATATCTTCATTATATTATCTCTTCTTAGATTTCTTCGGAATTTTTTTTTTCTAATATATTATTTTTTGTATCACAAAAATCACGTCACACGTAGAGACTTAAAAAATATACGCTTCTTGCAAAATATTAGAAAAAGACATTCGTTCACTTCTCACTAATTCAACATCAACTCTCATGCTCAATTGTAACTTATTTTCATATAATAAATCCATCTATAGTTACTTCAAAATGTTTCTCAGATAGACTACTTCAATTCTTCTCCAATTGAACTAATTTAAATCATTATTTTTTCAACTATTCTGTCTACCATTCACATAAAAAATATTGCCATAAATGAACATATTAATGACATTTTAAGTCATATCTTAATAGTTTAATTGTCTACTTTTTTTTAAATACATTGCAATATAAAACTTATTAATGATCAATCTAAATAGTATGTGACAACATTTTTGTACGTGATAATTGGTCAGTGGTCTTAAGTTATAAAATAATCTTTAATTGTTGTTCAGACTTAAATTAAATTAATTAGTAAAAATAGCAATTATTTCATATTATAATAAAATAATTATATTATCAAAATTATTAATGTATACTTATTAATTATTATTATACAGTAAGTTATGATTAAATTTTCTTAATCATCGTACGAATATTCTTTCATAATGGAAACAAAATAATATATTAAAAATAAGTCTAAACACATTAAAAAGGAGATTCGAGTAGTCTTTCTGAAAAACATGCTATGCTCACCGAAGTAATGACAATTTTTCTCTTAAACTCTGGCAATTTTAATAAAACTCTGACGTCAATAACATCGATAAAATCAATATAAGTACAGAAAACTCACGAGGCCTTCACGACTAGCGCAGTGAAAAACAACTTCAATAGCTAAGTGAGTCGAAGAGGTAATTAAAATACTTTAAACCGCCGGCCATACAAAGCGTCAAATTTTTCATAATGCTTTGAAGCTTTGATACTTTATAATTTTTCTCTCTCGTCGTTTAACGCGCGCTTCATTAGCCTTTTTAAGCGTTCATGAATTTTCGTTAAAGCGACGACATAGTCTTAACTTTTTATAGAATTTTTAGCTTTTGCTATTTGACACAGAATTTGTATTTCTTTTAGTTTTTACCAGCGAAAAAAGTCTTGACACGAAAGCTTTTTCAATGAAACGATAAACCTTGCTTTACGGTGCCTATCGTTAGTGTTCGGGGAAAAATGGGACTTTAGTACCTTTGATGGAAATTTTAAAACGTTAGCTTTTTGGAAAACTATGTTTTGATATTCCAACTAGTTAGTTCTTTCATATTTTTATAGTTTTAGTATTTGTTGGTTTGTTGATAGAAAAATAATTTGAGCTATATATAAATAAGTATGTTTCCTTTCAATGTAAAAATACAACTATAACACAGTTTTTTGGTTTTTAGGAAAATAAATTTCTTTAAAGTACTTTAAATGCGTTTAAGGTTTGTACATACTATTGGCAATTGCAAAAAAATATAGATGGTGGTTTATAAAGCAAGTATCGCGTGTGAATAGGTTTTGCTTCAAACTAATATAAAACAATGTAGTTACAATAAACTTTGCAATGGTCAATAGTAGTCACAATACAGATGTAACTCTAAATTTTTTAATTTTTAACCAATAAACCTCTTATTTTTCTGTGATACTTATTTATAATTACTGATTAATTTAATTTAGATCAAGGATTTAATAACAAATTAAAGTAGTTTATAAACTCTGAATTTTCACCACATGCAATAATCATTATATAATTAAGAATTAGTTCACTATATTTTAATCTATTTTAGGAAAGGTTAAAATTTTTAATGTCTAATCCGGATTACTTCAATCATGAACCATATGTAATATCAAAAGTTTAAAATTTTTTAATTTTTCAAAATTTTATTATTTTTGAACGCTATTAATTTATTACTACTTATATTATAATTACGCATTAAATAAAAAGAACGTAACAACTTTAAAGTTTTGTCGGATTTTTCAAGTATTATGAGTATAAAAGTGCATTTGTATCCTGTCATTGCACAGATAAGTAATACGTAAAAATTTAGGTCTTGCAGAATCTTTAGTTTATTCGCTTGTATAATTCATCTATTATCAGTTTCATGATTATAGGTCACGTAAGTTGCGCGTCTGGATTTCAATCCCATCTAAACATATTTAATTGTTGCTAGTGTTGAATCCGTAAAAATACTTTTTTCAACAACATTGATCTGTATATTACTCTATTAGTTAAGGTAAAATACCGTAGGAAATATTCTAATTGCAAATTTATTGTTTATTTAAAAAATTGTTAATTTATATAAAGTGATCTACTTTCAACAATTGCAATAGTACTTTTGTAACAAGAGGAATTTGTTGTATCACCAGTATCAAGCAATTTATCAAACAAAAAAATTTACATCAAGAATTATTGATTTTGAGACAATTACAAGTGCAAAATTTCTAAAAATTTACTACTTTTGAAACATCAATAGTTATAATTTTAAAGTTCAGTAATATGAAAGGATGAATGATTTTCTAGATACACTTTTTAAAGTTCTATTGGCGAATTTCAACAAAAGCGAGATGTAGACTTAAACAGATTAAAAAGTAGTTTAGCACTTTAGAAAAATGCTATTTCATAACAATCGCATAATTTTATAAAATAACTTTTGATGAAGCTTGCAATAAAATAAAAGTTTTGAATTGTTACATTACAATCCATTAGTTTAAATCTAATTAAATATAGCTAATTAAAATTTTTATATACATCAGATAAATTCATTCTTTTAAATAAATACATTAACAGCCGTAATAAAAAACACTTATTAGGTAATAATAGTCTTATTGGTGCAATGTGCATATTTATAAAGTTTAACCATTACTTATATAAAATAGCTTATCCAATCAATTAAGAGCTTAATAATTAAACAACCACGAAATTCAAATTTTAGGCCTTTGCATCACTTGAAGTCTTCGTAGCAAAATGTCCTTAAATTCACTACACTTGTAGGCAAAATTTATTCCTTTACAGGAGGCGCAATCATATTTAATAAAAAATTTTTCAAAGCACCTCGCTAAATAATTTACCGATGACGCGTTCGTGTCAAATGCTTCTTTCGCCGTGAGTGCGCGCGTTTTTTTCGTGTACGAACAGTCGCTCGACGAATGTATATGTACACAACATAGAAGAAAAATGCCAGTCTGTCATTCGCGTACATATATAAACGCGCTCTCATGTCGCTCGCCCGCCGAAAAGAGTCTGGGACAGAAATGAGGAAAAGCTGGAGAAAAAAATATTGTTCAGTTATAGTGAGGTGGTTTTATAAAAAGGCATCGCTTATATTCTTATCATAACAGTGATGAAAGCTTTTATTTTTACTAAAACAATGAAAAATTTTTAATAAGTTTTAAAAAGTAGAAAATAAATGTATGAATTATCGGTAAATTTAAAAAGTTAGACTTTAAATTATTAATCCATCCTCAATAATCAACCACGCGCGAATGCCACGTATCAAAAAGATTACTCCGTAAAACTTCCGCGCACAGAATTACAATCGTTTAAAGCGTTCCAAAGCTTCAATAACAATTCGAAAACTTAAAGAAAGAAACACCCTGAAACCCAAAATCCTTAAAATTCCACCAAAAACTTTCCCTCCGAACTTCCAACCTTCAACGTCACCTCAATAAAATCCACTGAAAATTCCCAAGTAATTTCCACTCAGACTTTTCCAGCACCTCCACCCTCAGCCCTCTCGACGGCCAGTCCCTCGTTTCACCCTCCCACGTCCCTTATAAATACCTACCTAAAATCTAGAGTCATATAACTACATGTATAACAGTAGCCGGAATCGCGAGCAATCAGTCATCTGTGTAATCGTCTCTCGTCGTCCAGAGATCGCGAGGCTCTCTACACTCTCCTCTTTTTATTTTTCATCTCCCCTCGTCGGAAGATTCGTTTCCTCATCTTCTGTCTTTTTGCTCGGTTTTCTGTCTCTCGTTAAACTGCAATGTCCTTGTGCGCTGCGCCCGCAGGCTTCTCGTTGCTGCATGCGGAGAGCAAGAAGAGGATCGTTACGCTTTCCCTCCCTCTTTTCTCCGCTGAATATGTGCGGGTCTGTATATACGCGGAGTTTGCAGGGTGTGTATGGCTGCGAGGTGGCCGGCTCAGCCGACCGATCCTAGTTTGGCGTCCTTTTTCAGCCGCCAACGCCACCATGGTCATAGGGTCGTCCTGCAAGTATGACGAGAGGTTTTTTTATTTAGGGATAAATAGAGAGAGGGGGAGGTATTGTGGAGGTGGGTTTTTGATGGGGGCGTGATGAGTGGATGATTGGGGTTTGGTAGGATCGTTTTGGAATGGGATGACAGTTGATGGAATTGGTTTGTATTTTAGAACACTTATTGAAAGAATTTGATAGTTAAATTAACACAAAAGTATCAAAATACCGAAGATTTTGTTTGCACATTTTGAAGAAGTTTTGATTAAACACGACTTGAAATCCAAGTTTCTTAACGTGTTTCGTACTAATTACCTTAATTTTAGCTATTTGTTTTCTAAAAAGTTTAATTTCATAAATTTCAAGAATATAAAGTTTTTAGTATCTAATTAATTTTATTAAGATTTAAAATTATAACTACTAATTGAATAATTTATTTTAATTCTAATGAAATTAAGATAGAAATGAGGTACTATTAGAATTTATTTAGGTGAAATCAAAAGAAGGAAAACTCTATCTCCATTATAGGAATTTAGATGAATTTCATAATTTTCTATTAAGAAGTGAATGGATATAAATTTTCAAAGGAAACTTTGTAGATAATGCGACTTTAGGATTTGAATTGTTTTAGGGAATAATAATTGTAGAACGTATGTCAAATAAAGGATTAAAGTAGAGTTTAATGTGCGCTCTCGAGTTTTAAAAGTTTATCAAATATGAATATATAATATTCAAAAAATATTTATTCTAAAACAATGGTCTTAAACAAAAATGTATTATAAAAGTTTTAAGGCAAATGTTGATAGAAAAATTCTTTGTTATAAAAAAAGTATTAAGGTAACAAAATTCTTCTGAGAATACCTTTATGCTTACAAAAAGTCTATAAATTCAAATAAATAGGTACAAAATTTAAAAGTTTTTAAAATGTCTGGAGAATCGACTTGAATCTTCAAAAAACTTTACTAAGTTTCTTCTATCTCAAATGCTTTTACGCGTAAATATATTTAACGAGCGCACTATTCAATATTTTAGGAATATATAAAAAATAATTGCAATATTTCGTTATTAACATTCTTTTTATACATTAGAAAATTTATAAACTGAAATAATTGGATAATTTAAGTTTTTTTAATAAAAATATTCTTACACATAAAAAACGTGATTAAAGTAGAAAAGCTTTAGTAAAATCAAACGGTTTTTACGCAAAAATACAAATTTCACAGAGAATTATTTTTTGATAACGTATATATTTGCAACTTACATTCTGCATTATGAAAAATATTAATTTTCTCACAAGAACAAGCCAGAATAATAATAATTATGCAAAATTATTGTCACGTTACTTATATTTTGAATTGTTTAGAGAAGTCGTATAGCAGTGAGCAAATATCACATTATTACTTGTTCCAGATATACGAAGTTTAATGTTACATTGCGAAAATACATTATGTTTTCTACTCTTGCTCTTAAAAATAGTATAGGTAACCGCTATTCGACCTGAATGTTTCAAAAATAAACTCGGCTACGTAGTTGCTCTTAAAAACATTATTTTAACAAATTAAATGTCTCAAAAAATTTATATTGGAATTAAATTTACGATTTTTAAATAAGAAACAACATGATTATAAAACGCAATTGTTTTGCTTAATCTTTAATTTAAAAAAATATCTTGTGATTATTTTTTTTCTGATCATCAATAACTGATAAAATTTTTGTTTCAACATTAAAAAAAAGTTTTGAAATTGTAGGTAATCACAAGACTAAAACATCCTCTTAAATAATAGTTACATTTATAATAATATTTTGTGTTCTATATTGTAGCATCAAGAATATTGAAGATTGATAATTGATCCTTGCCAAGATATTAACCTAGATTTCAGTTAGACACTTCAATAGGCACGTATTTGAAAGTTGGTAGCTGCTTAGCTCAGCCAAGGTGCAATTAATTAACGCTATTATCTTGATTCGATTTCTGGAAACGCATTATGTCGGTTCTATTTAGAGTAAGAATTTCTATTTTCACAATTCAATCGTAAAATAATAATATTATTGAGACTTCTAAATAATTTTGTAAATTATTAATAATTTGATAATGTTATGTGAAATAGAAAATCGTTTACAAATAACAAAATCCATTTTTATTTAACTAATTAACTAATTTACCGTTGTTGTTTTTCATCATCGCTAAGAAATTGAAAATTGAGAACTCTTGGTAATAAAATAATAAATTATTACAACGAAAATATTCTTATAATTTGTTTAGTTATTCAAATAATTTCAATTACGCTTCAATAAGGAAACCGCCTCTACAATAATTCTACAGTCATCTAGGAAATTTCCCTCCACTCCCTATTCAGGACTAAAATAGCAGAGGAAAATGAAAAAAAGAAGCACGGATTATAAGTTTACTTACTCGGCGGGTCGATCTGGCGGAGGCATGTTGCCGCCGCGACAGCACAGCCTAATCCAGCCGGCTCCCGGCCTGATTTCTGCCTCTTCCACTTCTATCACTGAAAAAAGATAGAAGTCAAAAAATCAGAGTTTTGTGACATGAAATGAACGAGAAGTCTTATATGTTGGTGTTTTTGTTGTTATTACTTAAGACAGGATTATCTCGATGCAAGAACTCTTTTTGTACGGGACACTTTAATGCTATTATGAAGTTGAATACGAAGCAGTTGAAGAAGGTTAGAATGGCTTTTAATTATTATGTTAGAGAGTACACTCTAAGCTCAAAAGTGAGAATCCTGGAGGTAAACAATTTTTTAATCTTTATAAAAGTTCAAAATGTAAGTTTTTATTCATAAAGTAATTTTTATTTACTGAATTTAATATCACGAAAATGTATACAATGTTGAATTAAAAAATTTCTAATAGAAAATAAGAGTAGTATACTAAAATTGAGATAATTAGTTGTATTATGAATATAAGTAAATATTTGTATGTAGTACTTATATTTGTAAACATCGAAATAATTTTTAAGTATTAATATTAGTACGATATTATTAAAATATTGTTACAATATTGAAACAATTCTGCTACAATACTGGCACAATGTTAGTACAATCAGTATAATATTTATATTATTTACAATATTGTATTAATATTGTTACAATATTAAAAGAATATTAACACAAAAGTCTTGCAATATTGAAAGAATATTAACACAACATTCTTGCAATATTGAAAGAATATTAAAAGAATATTAACACAATGTTGTTACAATATTGAAAGAATATTAACGCAATATTGTTACAATGTTGCTATAATATTATTACAATATTAACATAATGTTGATACCATGTTAATGCAGTATTATGTATAATACCTGTCAAATATTGCTAAAAAATTAGTGCCATTTTGCTATAATAATGCATTGCAATATTTTACCAGTATTTTAACAATATTATTATAAATTTGTGTTTTTTTTATTTTTATTTTTCTATCTAATATTTTTACAGTTATGTTGCTGTAATATCTATAAAATATTGCTGAGACAAATAATTGATGACATAATATTGATTTAGAACTCACATTTACGTCTGAAAGTTATTTTAATGATTAAAACCTATATTTTAAACTTTTATAAAGATTAAAATTTAGGTTTTAAACTTTTTACTTCTTTTTTCTACCAGATTTTACACTTTTGAGTTTAGAGTGTAGCTGTTAAAATTTTAGATTTTGTAGCTTGTTATATTGTTTTAAAGAAAAACAATATAAAACTATTAAAAACTATTAAAATTAAACATAGATTTTCAAATGAATTATTAATATCAATTAAAAAGATTATTTTTTAATTAAATTTACAAGTTTGATAAAATTTTAATAAACTTGCAAAATTTAATTTTCATAATATCGAGCGTTTAAAATAAATTTTTTATTAGACTAATTTTCTTTATAATATCATTACTTAAGTATTAATCAAGTAGTTCTATTATGAAATACGATATAGAAAATTACAGAATAATTACTTTATTTTGTCAATTTTCTAAAAAATTTTCAAAATTCCAAAAAAATTCCTCTACAAGTCAGAAGGAAAGAAACTTGAAAAATAACAAAAACGAACTTAAAAGACAGAATAAAATCCACCGAGCAGAAGAGAGCTTTTCCTATATAGCAGGGGAATTCGAATCCATCGATCTCTGTTTATCCAGAGCACTGCTTTAAACCACTTGGCTCGGCGCTGCGAAACGGCCAGTTCCTTACAGAGAAAATCCAGCAACTTTATTTCCTAAACCAAAAAAAAATCTGAGAAAAATGTGCATCGACAACATCGCTCCACCCAAACTAGAAACAAGCGTCGCTTTTCTATCCTACATCCTTTGTCGCAAGCTCGAGCTTTAAACACCGCAAGCTCCGTTTCAAAGGAGCCTTTTCTCAATTAACCCGGCTCCGCATAAGCTGGCCGCTTGGCGCGATTAATCCGGGAATATTAACCCGTGCTCGCAGGCGCGGAGTTTGTTTTAAAGCGGCGTTCAGCCAAGGAAAACACCGGCTATGCTGTGTGTATATACGATTTTCTTTTGGGCCTGTTTCTCTCCGTTGACTTGAATAGGGGTGTTTACTTTCTGCTGAGCGATCCTTTGAATGTTTCTTTTTGAGTTTCAAATGAAAGTTGCGAGGGGGAGATGCAACAGCAGATGCACGCGATATTTTTTTGATTTAACGAAAAATTTGAGGATTTTTTTCTTGATTAGAAGGACCTGATAAAGTTTGAGAAATATATAAGAAAATAATGCAAAAATATACATTCTATAAATTTTCTTGTATCACATTTAACAAAAACCGCTAATGGATAATGAATTAAATCAAAGTATTGTTTCAAAATCAGGAACAACATCGTATCTTTATTTGAAGTCGGTATATTTCAATAGAAAACATTTAAATAATATTTAATTTTTAAGAAAATTTAAATGAACAACACAGGTTTGTTGTTACATACTTACGCTCGTTAGTAAATATATTAGATACTGTTTAAACATTAAATATAACGTATCAACCTTTAGTTAAATTTATAATTTCGGAAGTAAAATTTCGAGTCAAATTACACAAGATCGTAAAAACAGTGTTAATAAAATACTCTAAACCTAATTGAATCCCATAAGATTTTAAATCCTTTAACAATTAGTTCCTTTGATCGCAGCCGCACGTTAAATTTAAATCGATCACCGAGCGTAAGCGCGTTTAATAGTTAATTTTGCTGACTCGTGTCGCTTTACGGAGAAGAAGCATCCTTTCAAATACGAGGAAACGGGAAGTAGACGATTGTAGAAGTATAATCAGGGTTTAATCATCTTGTTTTCTGTACTTTCATTCATATTGCGCTGGCGTGTTTTTGTCAATGCCTTTCTTTGAATTATAAATAGAAGGCTATTTATAAATTGTGTATTTATTTCTTATACGAGTAGGCGACAATGGAATCCCTGTAAAAGACGTTTTCAGAATCGAAATCGTATTTGCGTGGATGGAAGCCGTGGAACAATGCATTTCTTAGTCTCAAAATGGATATCACGTAATCAATTATTCTCTTACTAATGTTAAGGGTTAAACAATGTTTAAGAAAAGTTTGGGTGCAAGAAATTTAAAAAAATTAGGTCGTTAGGGAGGGTTTCCAATGGGGCCTATTTTTAAATTGTGCGCATAAAGTTTCTTTCTTTTTTTTGCATGTAAACGGCGATATTTTATATTGCATTTCCTGATGTATTATGCAGCTATATAATTTTTCTATTTTTTGCAAAAATTTTATATGATTTTAGCTATCCAAAAAATGTAGAAATATAATAAAATTTGAATTTTTTCCAAAAATTCTAATTTTTGAAGTTTTAAAAATGTTTAAAAAACTTAATATATTCCGTGCGGTTACATTTGCTGTTTTAAAAACGTTATGTGTTCTGTTTGAGTTGTTAAATAATACGTACATTTATATTTAATTATTGAATGAACGAATGAATTAATAAATGAATACAATTTTGACCATTGTGAAACAGGTTTCTATTGAGCAAAAATAAAAGTTCCTCCATTTGCAAACATAATGCGCCAAGTTAAATGATTAATGGATGACCAAACGTGGGCGAACCTACGTTATATTGAGAAAAATTCTATAAAATTAGTACAAAAATGTAAAAAAAATAAAATAATAATAAAATAAAAATAACGGAAAGTAATGAATATAGAAAAGTAATTGGATAATCTATCAAAAACCTTTTGATTTTTATAATATCAATTTCTTACCTGACGCCATTCTATGAGGCTGACATCCGCTGATCGTCGACTGACGTCTAGTTAAGTCGGTACCGCGCACCGACATGTACACTGAAATGGTTTTGTCCAAAGCTAGCCTTACCTGGAAAATTAAATTTCAAATATTGATGAATAAAATCTTAATTACAAATCACTTCAAAATATATTTCGTCAAGCTTTTATTATTAGCTAGATAAACAAGTGAATTTCGATCATAATCAAAAACGATTCTAAAAGCCAAAATAAAATCCCGCAAAGTTCGAGGAGATAATTAGCGTATTAATTACCTGCCGAAAATCAATCTGTTAGTTAAGAGTGTTAAATTTTAAATTTTAAATCAATGCTGTTAGCGAAAATTAATGCCGCTCAACGTTGCAGAAAGTTTGTTACACGCGTAACTGGGTAGGTACTTCTAGTCGACTGGCTCTAACGAGCAACTTTACTCTACAAAATTAACTTAAAGCCATTAAAATGCTTACTGCGTATTGATCTAATCCAGGCGATAATTTCATCGATAATCCAGCAAGTTGTTTTTTTTCCTTTGAACTTTTTAATTTTTCAAAGAAATTAGTACTCTATATCATAAAGCTTTAATTTGAATAGGTGAATCAAAGACTTTGAAAGCTGTAGCAACAAGTTAAAGATTTTTTTAAGAACGCATCATTCACCCCCTAGACTCACTCTTCCACAACGAAAAGCATTTACTTAACTTCAATATTTATCCAACGCACTATCACTATTTAATCACCCCTCAAACATCCCGAAGCCACTTCCAAGCGCCTTTCAATCTATAAAACCTACCTAAGCTTCTTCAGAACCCCACTATATAAATCAAAAATCCAAAATCTCAAAAAAACACACGCTCTCCCTACCTCATACCTACAAACTCCACAGCTGTAAAATTTTAATTAACTCCCTCGGGTCATGCGAGACGTGTGTGTATACATTCTATTCGATAGACTCGTTATTGCGTTACATAGACGAGGCGCACGGGTGTATTTTGAGCTGTTTATACACGGGTATTGACGTCGCGCGTGGAAAATGCAATTCGTGCCCGATTGTCCGCGAAATCTGATGACCCAGGGGGTCGCGAGACAGCCGGGAGTTTTGCGAGGAGCGATTTTAATTGAAAGCAAAGCTTTGGTTTCGGTACGTGATCTTTGCTTGTTTGTGTTTTTTATCGGGTTTTGTGCCCTGCGGATTGAGAAAAAGTTGCTGGGTTGGATTTTTTGTTTGGTCGGAAGTGTACGAGGTGTGGATCTGTAGGGTTTCTATTGCAGTGTGTTGTGTGTGGTTCATGTCAGGTGGTATGAGAAATAAATTATCTGAAAAAATGAATGTGATCGATTTCGTCTTTTGGCGAGGATGGTGAGTGAGATGAAATATAGTGTAATATAATTACTTTAATGAAACTAGATTTTTCTAAAGATATCTGCAAATATTTGAATATTTTATATTTCGTATGTTCACAAGTAGAGATGAGCAAAAACGAAAAAATAATTGTTACAGTATCATTTGCATTCTACTTTTGTAAAATAATACAAAGCTTCGTAATGGGTTAAGCTTACTCAGTGATAAAAGCGATTATACTATATAATGATGTACAAAAACCACTTATGTAGAAGTTTACTACGTGTAATTGAATGGAAATGTGCTGACGGTATGTAGGGCAGAATTTTATCTTAGCGCAGTTTTTGTTTCGAAAATTACGAAAACTTTTCGTAGAATTGTAAAATTAAAATTCAGTCTTTTTAGTAATACAGTTTTTTATTAATACTACTCGTTGTTTGTCTTTCATTAAAATTTAAACGAACTTATTATAATTTAAATGGAAAAAAGGAATAAAACAGTTAAATGTTCTTAGTATTAATTACTCTTGTATAAAAACTAGTTCAAAGTAATATCAGTGTATACGAAGACAACTGTATATTGGAATATAATTCTTTTATTTAAAGTACAACTTTGATCTTTATTTTTAATGCTTTTGAAAATTCTTAGATAATCATCTAACTTTATAAAATACTATTTAAAGTTTTATTGCTGTCGAGCTTACAAATATTTTACAAGATTTCATCTCAAAATATTTATGATATGATATGAAACATTATCGTTTGTAAATGACGTAAATATTATAATGAAAACTTTATTTTGTAAATGACGCAAATATTACAATGAAAACTTTATTTATAAATGACGTAAATATTATAATGAAAACTTTATTTGTAAATGACGTAAATATTATAATGAAAACTTTACACATGGCGAAATAAACTTAATGTATTCAATAACACCTTTGTTCGTTGAATATCAATGTCAATAATTCAGCTGAAAAAATACATATCCTATCATAACATCCCTTCATTCTTGCAACTCACACGTCAAACTCAAGCCGTTAAACTCAATCAACCAGTTGTTCGCCCTTATGAGACTAATTAAGACCCCCTGGCATAGTAAGCCAACAAGGCGCATCTTCCTCTCCCAAACTACACGTAAACAGCCTCTAGGTCACGCTTCCCGATCAAAACTTCGCCCGTCCTTTTCCGCTGCACCAAACGACAACGTTAATTTCGATCGAACCGCGCCGCCAACCAACCAAGCCAATCCTCAACAAAACAATTACCAACAAAGCCACCTCCACCAATCGACACTAACAACCCAACCCTAACGAACCGACCTTCGCATAATCATTAACCTATCAATCCTATACCTCCCTCACTCCACCTGCTATATTCCCATTTCCGCGTCACATCCGTCTCGATCAGCCTCGACAATCTCTCATTTTTTTTTCTTTTTAATGAGATTCATGATTCCGTCTGCCGGCAGTTCGTTTGTTCGCCGCGTCTGCTCATGCATAACGCAACGCGCTGCTGTTTCCACGTATATGGCTGAGCGCTTGGGAATCCGTCTCGTCTGTGTGTCGTCTGGGTGGGCCCTCGGCGCAAGCGGCTGGGGATTTCTCGGTTAATAGAGCTTCCTGTTTGGCGGAATTCGCGGAAGTTGCTTTTTCGCTCTTTGAGCGTGGGATCAGCTGGAGGGATTTGATTGGTGGGGTGTGGGGGTGTATCAGGGGTTGGTTATGGTTTGGTTTTTTATTAACCCTTTCAGTCATACATTTATAGTCTTGAAAACCCTGGGTATCGATTTGCAAATAATTTGGTTGGATATAAGAGATTCAAAGTGGTAATTATTGAGGTGGGACCGTAGTGACTGAAAGGGTTGAGGTGAGGTGATGGAAAATGAGAGAGTTTGGAAATTTGATTTTGAGATAACTTTAGGGATTTTTTCTTTCACTGTAGTTTTCGCAAGTTTTTATAAGATTTCGGGAGTGCTTAGCTACTGGAATTAGAATTAAGTCGACGTGCTGTGGACAAATAAATGGAAAATCCTCGAGTGCATTAAGCGAGGCACGGCTGAGTTTCATTGAAAGAACACAAGCCAAGAAATTGAATAGAGCGGGTCTTTGCCGGTCTCAATCACGTGTCGACCTTAATTGAACTCGCAGCTGTTTCACGAGCTGGAATTCCCGATTGTTCTAATGTTCCGATCCGATAGCGCGCTGCAGTTCGCGATTCGCCGGCCGTCGCTAACTGTATAAAACGTGCGTACAATCGCGAAACATGCCGCTATTTACGCAATCAAGCCGAGTTGGGCGCTTTCAAAGGAGAAATTTGGAAAAAAGGAAAGAGTGGATTTGGGAGGTTATATGGCTAAGGTGACGTGATGATGAAAAATTTAATTGGATGTTAGAGGTGAGTTGTGGAGGTGTTGTGTTAATAATGGAGGTGAATGGTGCAAATTTGTAGGTGATGATGAGGATATTGATGCGATAATTGTTTAGTGAAACGTCTCAATGTACTTGTATGGAATTGAAAACATTAGGGGGCAGAAGTGGGTTAAAAGAGGAAAATGAATAACAATGTCATTTTTACTTAAAATTAGTTATAATATTTTTCCATATATTGGTATGTTTTTATGTAATTTTAGTTAATAAAGTCTGAATATAATTGGAACTATTCGAAGAATTTTGAGATAAATATGTAGAATTGATGATTTCAATAAGTATTGAATATTATTTCTTGTTTTGAATATTTCCATTGATTGAGCCATAATGCATTCTCAAAAACTGAAATCATTAATGTTTTATGAATACAAAATAAAAATAATATTTAATCCAGATCTTATTAGGATCAACAGTCCTTAAAACATTTATAACGAGGAAGAAGTTTTTTCTTAATACTTTTTTCAAACAGGTATAATATAAAAAATGAAATTATAGTGAAGTAATTTAAGTCTATCTTACTTAAACTACTATAGAAAACTTAAAAAGTATTCCTCCGAAATCTCAATAATTACCGTAATTCCAAACCCTCACACACCCCAACGCACCCGCCTCTAAAATTCCCCGAAACCTTCACACACGCTATTAACTCTCCCAAATAAGCCCCACCTTCAGTGCAGCTCCTTTCGAAAAGCTCCTAACGCCATTAATAATCAGACGAGCGTACGCGAAACGTGCCTCCCTCCGAAAGAGCTCGCTCCGTCATTCATCCAAATTCCTAGGAATTACGCACATTTGCTCTGTAAATTGGGCTCGGGGGAAAGACGATTTCTCGGAGTCGGAAAGAGATAAAAGCGCTCACCTCGCCGTTGAGGAAGCAGTAGAGGGTGGCTATGAAGAGGCCTTGGAAGGAGGTCAGGAAGTGCGTCGTATAGGACCAGAGCGCGAACTCCCAGATGCTCTTGTCGAGGGGCGCCTCGGCCATCGAGATCAGATTGGTGATGCCGAGGAGCGGCAGCAGGACCAGCGCTGCGCGAACTGCCTTTCTGCAACAGTAAGAAAGTTTCCGGTGATTTTAGACAGTGAGAAAGAGAGAGTGGAGGCTAATCGTTTGGGAGCTTAAAGGGTGTAAGAGGAAGGGAGGGGAGAATTGCTCAGTATTCTTGTAAGCTCAAGGCTGTAGGATTAGTAGCGGGAATGACGATTGTAAAGATAGTGGAGTTGGCTTGAGCGTTTAGAGAGTTAATGCTTTTAAGGTCTTGTTGTTGCGGATTGGGTAGATTTTGTTGTTCATGGAGTATCAATATTTTTGACAGATATATTTTTTTGTTTCGAAAAGGGTAGATTCGAATTTTACTGTATAATATCAGCTCAAAAATCGAATTTTTCAAATATTATTTTAAAAAAAATAATTTTTTTAAACGTTAGTAAGTACTTCTAAAATATTAGAATACACATATAACAATTCTTCCTCAAAATTTAAAATTATTTTAAAACTATAAGAATTTTCGTCAACTCATTAACATATTTGAAGTATTTAGACATACCATTCCACCAAAATTAACTCCAAAAAAAACAACCCTTCTGTTTTCCCGACTAATTTGAAATTCCGAGTAACAAAACAACGGAACTGCCTTTCCCGCATTTTCCTCCGCACGTAGCACACCGCCGCAGACATACCTCGACGAGATCGTGACTTTAATTTCGCGAGCTTTTCATAATCCGTCTTAGCCAACTGGTAATACATATTTTATTACGCGCGTCTACCTCAACAAACCAGCTACTTTGGAAATAAGAAAATAAACGCAAAGCTAGAATTAAAAACACGAAATAAGCGTGAGGAAGAAAGAAAAAGTCGAACCTGATGGAGTACGAGAAACTTTCAGGACGGTGCCGTTAACTTTCGCGCGACTTTAAAGATTTCGAGCTCGAAAGTTCGAACAATAGGGCGCGGAGGTTCGGCGCGGCGCGAGGAAAAATTCGCGGCCGAGCGCGAAATCTTCCGGGATTAGAACGTGCCTCTGTGTTATCCCGGACGAGGCGAGACTGGGAGCGTTCTAATTATCGGGAAAGGGTATAGCTTGCGGGAGTGCTGATTTTTTTTCGTTGACGGATAGTTTAGCGCTGGATTTTGTGGGATGGGGTAGAGAAATATGAGGCTTGTGTTTTTGAAGACGAAGTGAAAAAAAGGGTTTGTAATTGTTGCTTGATTGGATCTTTGAGTGTTATAACTGTTATATTTTTTTTAAAAATATCAGAGTTTGCTTGTTATGGAAAGTTAAAAATAATATTCGGATTTCGTTTTGTATGAATAAAAAAGTAACATTATTCAACAAAGTGGGAGTGACTGTATTGCTGCCTAAGGCTACCCAATTTCATTGTCAAGGTAGAGTGCATAGTCATAAACTCGACGAAATTTCAAAATTCAGTGTACCGATAAGGGTATCAATTTTAAATTAGGTAAAACCGAACGAAAATCCAATAAAATCAACATGGATAGGAATTTTAAATTCAAAAAAAATATACGAAAGTCATAGCTTCGAGCGTAAGATTTTTTTAGTCTGTACACTGAAAAAATACAAAAATTGTGTTGTAATAATACGATTTAAAAAACTGAAAATTATTATATGGATAAGATTATTTAAATGTTATTTAAAAGATTTAAAGAAAAGAAGAAAGATATTCATTTACATCTTAATTCTAAAGAATAAAGAAAAATGTAAATTTGTAATTTATTAAAAAGGCCATTTTTCAAAAACTACTTCATCTCTTTAAGTACCAAGTCCTTTATACTATTCCCATTACTTTAAAAAGGACAAAGTTTCTTAAAACTCATTTATATTGGATTGAATTAATTTAATTAAAATATAATTTTAGTAATTTAATCTTATTTACAATACATGTCTTTAAGTAACGCAATCTCACGTCACAGTAAAATCACTTCTTGTAAAATTCATCGAACGCAGAACTAAAAGTAAGATAATCCCCACCGGTCATCGGAACTTTTCCAAACTCCCAAAGCTCTCTAAAATCCAAAACTCAAACTTGACTCCTTAAAACAAAAAAGGCACATCTCGTACTTACCGGACTTGCTCGATCTCGCTGGTATGGCTCTGACGCAGCTTGACGACGAGCACTCGTATGATGTTAAGAAGGAACAAGAAGTTGAGCTGAAAGCAAGCAAAAAAGGCCCGACATTAGAGATCAGCCGTTGCTTACACTTGGCCGTTTCATAATCCAGCCTCGCGCGCATCCGCAAATCCAATCTCCGCTAAACGCTCGGCCGGATTTTCCCTCAACGCGGCTTTGTGCAAGTCGCGCTGACGCAAAGTGAGCTTTTTGTAAATACTTTACCAATATCACGGCCATCCTGGGTCCTTCCAGGATCCAGAAGTACAAGGTCAGGTTATAGCCCCACCAGCATCTGAGGACATAAGGAGGCGGGTTTAGCTTTTGTCTGTGGTGACGGTGTGTTTACGAGGAGGATGGGTAGAGATGAATTTTTTAGGAGTTGTGAAAGGAAAAAGTTTTGGAGGGCTTGCGAGATTTGAATGATTGATTTGTTGTTGGTTTCTTTTTTTGAGGAATGATAAAATCTGTTGATTTTTTTATGAGAATTTATTCATTACTTTAATTGCGTGGAAAGATATTAAATTTTTTTTAAACTTAATACTTTTTATTCTTAGAGAGTTTTTATTCGTGAAAAATGGGTCAAGTTTTAACAGAGCTGAGTTGACTTTTTTTCTGACTATGATTATTATGTATTTCGCACCCTAAGATCCATGTGTTCGGAGAAAGTCGAATTCAAAAATAAAGTAATAGTTTTCACATTTTAAAAATGTATGAACTTGATAAAAAAGGGCATTTTTCAATTTTTAAAAGTCTTTTGAATATGCAAAAGCGCCAGTCATAAAATAGAAAAGGGAACCATGTTCCCTCGGCGACTATTTCAGTTTTACAACACTCCGCTATACATCTGCAAGTAAAATGTAAACTTTTACAAAATTGAAGCTATTCAAGACTATTAAAAAATATCTCAACAATAACAGAACAAAGAAGAAATAAAATACCAGCTATATGCACCTTACTTGCATATTTCATCCAAAGCAGCCCTCATACGACGTCGTAAAAATAAAAAAATCAGCCCAGAGCGCGAGAATTTCATTAAACTTTAATGCGGGAACGCGGAAGGCTGCTTTAAACTAAAGCCTCCCGCCGCGAGAATACGAATGTGTGTACAATAATCTCGATGAAGAAGGAACTGCGGCGTGGAGAAAGGAGGAGAAAGAGAGAGAGATTGCGAGGGAATGAAATCCACAAAGGCGGTCCACTTACTTTGACGGATGATAATAAAGCGCCGTGACAATGGCCCAGGTCAGGGTCATGACGATGGGGTAACCCCAGCCGACGAGCCTGTACATCCGGTAGTGGGATGTCTCTTGGAAGACCGTCACTGCAAAATTTGGAAGGTTTGGAAAGGGTTAATGTCAGTGGTGGTACGGTCGTGTGTGGATTTGAGGATTTTATTGCGGTTAAAGGGAAACGTTGGGATTTACTTTGTGATGGATGAGTTTATCATTGCGATTGTGTAGTAAGTGGTCAAAATTTATGAGTAAGGAAAGATAATTTTTTTTTATTTTATAAGTAGATGTATCTAGTGTGTCAGAGTTACGCTAAAAATGAAGTTTTTTGGCTTTATTATAATACCTACAAGTATAAGAAGTATTTTAAAAATAATATTTTTTGAGATTGAAATAGAGATAGGTTTAAAAATAAGTAAAAAATGTATGCTCATTTGTATAATCAAAGGTAGAACGCTTCGCGAAGCCCAGCGATCTAAATTACCTTGAAATGATGTATTCAATATGTAGTACATATGTAATAGCAGAGTCATACATAACACCAATCTCCTAACATTACAATTAAATTAATTTTCGTTAATATAGTAATCAAATATCATATGTACAAGAAATTTATTAGCATATTTATTTCTAATTCTATTATCATTTTATACAAGTAAATATATTTAATTCATTTTTAAACTAAAAGAACAATACTTATGAATATCGCTTGTTGAAATGCTTCCTATTTATAAAACGTTCAATACCGTCTTTTTAGAGACTATCGTTAGTTGCGCTATTCAGTTGGATAAAAATGAGATGCTGATAAGCTAGGTGCACTTGAGAAAATGAAAATCAATATACGAACAAGCAAAAATTAATTGCTATGGTTGAATGGAAATATACAGTAGAGAAATAGAATAGACATATTAAAAATTTTTAAGTCAGTATTTAAATTAAAATGGTCTGTAAAAATAGAGTGCGCATGTGTAGGACATAGGTTTTTGAATCAATTATATAGTGATATTAGTTATAGGCAAACCTACGATATTGTTAATATTTTTTTTAGCAATTTTAGATGTACGATATTAATCAAATTTGACACCCACTGATTGTGAAATAAATCTGGTTCAAATTGCTTGTCTGATACTGAAGTTTAAGGAAGCTCAAGATCACAACCTTAAAATTTTGTTATCAATATTAGATATTTTTGTAATTAGGAAAAATAATATACACCATTAGTGAGCGTAGACGATTCCCGCACTTGTCTTTTTTGTTATTGGAACAAAGCGAAAAAATCTACTCGTATGGGAATTATTTTACTAAATAGTTGCATGATGCACTGTTTTGTCCGTACATCTTAAACGATAAAAAAAGCTAGATGCTCTTAAACCTTTCAGACCCAATGTACATTACAATGTACATAGACATTTCAATCTACATCACTTTTAAATATCCTCAAAATTTTG
>UELX01003538.1:0-22821 GCA_900480035.1 Eupelmus urozonus
GCGGTCACCCATCCAAGTACGAGCCGCGCTCAACGCTGCTTAACTTGAATGATCGCTCGACCGCGCAACCAAGGACTCCTCCAACGGTGTCTCTGTAATTATTCATTTATAGTAGTACTTAATTCACCAAGGAAATAATGGACTTAACTCCCGAAATGCATATAGTATTTTATTTCTATCTTAACTGTGGCCACTTATTCGTTTTGTATTTTATTCATTAATATTTTCAGTTTACATAAAAAAAATGCTAGCAGGGAAATAACGGGTCGTTATTGCCCTCCTCAAGTTTTTGCAGAATAATAGAACATGTCACTTTATGAGCGCTTTTCGGGCAAATAAGTAACCATTATTGTTAAGATCAAATTAAAAATCCTTGTAGCATTTAACTTTTGTTGATTTAAAGCAGATTTTAAAGGTATATATTTTTTATATTAGCATTGCATTGTATCTTTTTGACGCTTGAATTAGCTATTTTAGATTCCGTAAACACTACACTCATTAAATCCTGAGTTAGGTTACTCGTGTAATTTTTTCTGCAATTCGACAGCATTCTGTTGTCATCTCAAATGCCCCTTTCGTATTTATAGCTAATTTCTACATAAATTATGGCTCATCTCTAGATTAACTAAAATTTTTAAACAAATTAATTGTATACGTTTCTTAATTTGCAGATTATGCGACAAGTTTAAATGCAGTAATAAACAATAACGAAAAATAATGTATTGACATGCTCGTTAAAAAAAATGATGACAAAAATAGTTTAAGAAACCATAATGGAAAATGCGTACTGGGTATTCCTAGACATTCAAACAACATTTTTCTTGAGATATGTATGAATAAGAATTTTCTGGTCGTTTGTACAGTCTTCAATTATTAGCTATCCATTAGTACCAAGTTGACGTATTGTTTTGGGACTATTCCAGCTTTTGACAGGAGCATCCCTATAATATTTCCCATGCGTGCTTGTACCTACACACATAAAATTATATCCGTGAGTAAAGCCACAGAAAACATCCTCGCACAGACGCGCGTGCGCGCGAAGAGTCACGTGTGAGCCAGCACAGGCTGCGGTTTTACAGGCCTAAAGTTCAGAGTTCTCGAATTACGCATCAGTCCGACAAAGGCGGCGGTGTCTTTCTTTAGAAAGCTAGAAGTCCTTCTGAAAGGCACCGACATCAAGGCATTTCCTCTGCGGTGCTGAAAGACTCGTCGAAGTAAGAATTGTTTGTGTATGCTATGTCAGCGTTCTACTCCACCTGGACGTTTGAGAGCAGCTCGCCTCAGGTCAAAGGGTTGACTTTTGGCCTTCTCCCTGCTCTAGTCTCTTTTGAAAACAAAACCCACTCTGAGAGAGAACTTCCTTAGATCTTACGAATTCTTCTTTTCACAGTCTATTAAAAGATATTGCTATTATTTCTTGTTTGCACTAAGCGTTAGGGAAAGAATAACAAACATGCTCTTTGTTTTATCTCTTCATCTTTCAAAGGAACGCAAACGTTTGCTTCGTTATCTGCGTAGAAATAAATGGTTCAGAGATTTTTCTTAAACGTTGTCACTGTATGCCACACGCTTAAATGCTATCGAGCTGTGCTCGAAAAAAGAAATCCGCTCATAAAACTCGCATCATCGTCGTTATTAAACTCACACGCAAGCGAAGGTGTTAGCGCGCAATGAATAATTTTTAAGACGAAGCGCTGCACGCGCGTTGTGTAATCATTATTATATTACACGCCGTGGGCGTGCGCATTAAGGGGCGAATCAATCAATCTTGCGTACGCGCGCTATTAAAATTTTCGTGAGCCAAATTAAGGCGGTAAATCATCGGGTATACGCGTGTGCGCTAAAGACCGTCTCTCTCTCTCTCTTTCTCTCTCTCCTCGTACGTGATGAATATTAATGAAATCATCGCGACGTTTACAGGCCTATTAATCCCCCGCTCGCTAAGTTATTTCGTCTTGAAGCGCTCGCTCGCACGCGCGTTTTATCGTTCTCGCTTGGCGCAGCTGGAATATTAGTCCGATCGATCATCGGGCCCCAAGTGCGCGCTCTTCGCTTCACGCCCCCTGAGCGCGCCGAATATATAAAACCGGAAAATATAGACTTTCCCATGAAACAGTGCACTAATGGCCGGCTACCGCAGCCGGCTCGTTAGAGATGATCCAGCTCGTTAAGAGGGACTCGGTGTGTGCTGAGTTGAAATGACGTTGGAATATTATTTTATTTTGGAGCCGAGTTTATTTTACGTTTTGATTGAGATATCAACTAAACAATGGCTTGCGTATAAGTTAAGTTTGGGCGGTTTTAGAGAAAGGAAGATAATTAAATTTAATATTAGCGATTGTCATTATGAGATTTTGGTACAAAATATTTTTATTGGAGTTGCTGCGTTTTCAAAAATAATATTTTGAAAGCTCAGTGGACAAAAGCCACTATACTACGAGGGCTACGCATTGAATATTATTACTAAAATATAAGTTGGTTATATAGTAGATAAATAAATTTTATTATTGTACAGCGCAGTTCAAAACAAATCTTTATACATTATCGCAATAGTCATTAAAGATTTATGCATTGAATTTTAATGAATCAAATTTGTTTTATTTTTAATAAAAGTATACATAAAAAAAAATGCTCAAATGCATTAGGCTGAAGCTGAAAAAGGAACTCATAATTAATCCGGAAAATATAAAGTCTCTAATAATAAAGTTTAATTTTTATTTTATCTTTTGAAATATACTGTAGTCAGGGTATGCAATCTCTATTCAAAAATCCTCCAGTTTCCATTGAGATTTCGCATTACTTTGAAAATTCAAGAACGTTTCACATTTATATTCTCTCTAAAAATAATCAAATTTTTAACAACACAACCCGAATCTGCACCACCAAAATCTCAGCCAGACCAATACCGCGACTTTTCCCTGGCCCTGGAATAATCGGCTTTGACCAAAACAACGAGATCCTAGTCCTGCCCCTCCCTGTAATCCTTCCATGCGATTTGGGGTCGAAATGTTTGCGCAGCGGATAACTACCGCTCTAGGCAGCGATATAGTCTCGCTGCTGCGGAGAGTCTCGGCCGATCGAGAATATAAGTCGAAGCGTGCGAACTCGCGCGCCGAACTCCCCCATCTTTTATTCATGTAGCGCACGAGCGCGCGTATATAGCTCTCCGCTCCTTCTCGCGCTGCATTTCTCCCGGTCTGTCCGTATGTATACATATACACACGCTCGGCCGCTATCTCAGCCGGCTATCTAGGCATCTAAGTACGCTCTCCTGTATATCTGGGGGCCGTGGAGTGTATATTTCTATAAGTGCACGGCAAGGAGGATGACTTACTCCAACAGCGCTGTAAATCGCGCAAGTATACATACATACATACTTTTGGGATATGGCATTATTATGGGCGCCGCGCTAAGTCGCAAATCCTGCAAGGAGGTACGGGGGAGGGTAAGTCCGAGTACCTAGAGATGACCGGAGCTGGACGCTCGTATATTTCCAGCCCCCGATCTGTTATGTGCCGCGGTCCATTGGAATATCGGATGCGCTAGGCGCACGCACAGAAATTGCTATATTACGCAAAATCCGCCCTTGCAAGGGTGTACATATGTATGTGGGTTGGTATGGGTGTCTATATACGCTGTATCGATATGCAAGCGCGCGAGGCTGTGGGCTTATTCAAAAGAGCTGCGAGAGGAGAGTGCATTTGAATTGCGATACGCGCGGCTGAGCAAGCGGCAAAATGCGCATCTTCAATGAGGCGCTAGTTAATTGCAAAAGCTACGGGCTTCTTAGAGTTGATAGTGTCTTTTTCAAATTAGTCTGTTGGCTTGCGTGGTTCGTAATTTTTTAGGCTACCGTAGTCGTGTAAGACTTTATCAAGATTCTTAGTGTCGTTTTATTAATTAATGCTGGAATTAAGTTTGAAATAAAGTTACGTATATACTAAAGCTAGAAGATAGGATAGATTAGAAAAGGTATATAGACGTACCAAAACTTGAAATTTCATTTTTTTCTCTAATCAAATATATCACAAAACAAAACACTTATTTTCTCCGCTCTCTATTATACCCACCCTCAATATCTCTCCGATATTCCCCAACGATTCGACACTGCATCGTTCCTCTGCCTGTCCCAGCCTCGAATCGTGCCGCGTACTCAATTTTTCCGTTCGCATTCCCCGACGCTCGATTTTTGTTTTTCCCGCATCTCGCTTTTATGGTGTCACTCCCTCCCTCCTCCCGTATATGCATACGTAGGTGCAGTATTATACGGTCTTTTCGCGCGCTCTCTCGGTTTAAATTCGATCAGCAGCAGCAGCCGCGCTGCTAGCAATGGCCTGTTGTTCCTCGACTCGGAGATCGAACGAGATCGTGCTTTATAAATTCCATTCGATCCCTTTTGCATTTCTCCTTTGTCCTATAGCCTTTTTCCGCGAGCTCACTCTATCTTTTTCCCGGGGGCCGCTAGCCGTATATACATACTCACACACAGAGGGCTCCAGCTCACGCTATTTCGTTTTCGTTATCGCGTCCAATTTCGTGAGCTCCCGAGCAAGAGCGAGAGAGAGAGAGAGATATCCGCGCGGCGATAACGAAACGAATTTAAATAAGTCGAAGAATCAATATTCAAATCCGGTTTCCTCGCTCGCTCCCGCTCCTGCACCCGCGAGCGAATATACCAGCCATTTCTCCCCGCGCCTTAGCTGCGATAGCACAGTAGCAGCTTCGGCTACCTATAGAAAGAATATTGCGAGAGGGAGACATTCAATTTCGCGAGAATTAGAGCGAGACAGTCTTTTTCTCGCAGCCCTCGGGTGATTTTTCCTTTATTGCAGCGGCCCGCTCGCATAATTTCCTACCGAGAGGGGGGCACAGCTGAGAGCGGGACAATTAACTTTCTCGAGGATGCTTTTCATAAAAGCCGCTGTAAATCCTACGACGCCGGCCCCTGCGCTGGATCTTTCCCTTTTTTCTCTCTTTCTCGCGAATTACCCGGCGCGCGCGCCGCGCGGAAAAATATTACTCCTTTTTAAGGGCAAGCTGAACTTTGCGAGCTTAGGCGGCCGCGAAATAATAATTCTAAAGAAATTTCATAACTGTCGCAGCGCAAGCTCGAAATCTCGAGAGCGCATTAAGGAATACGGTAATAAGGCGGGGGCGCCGCTCGCCTATCCGACCGTGAAATACGACGTCTTGGAATATCTGGAGAGAGGAGGTGGGAGAGGGAGGTGAGGAAAACTAATAAAACTCCTATTCGCCATTTTTTTAAGGGCAGCGCGTACTTTATTTCTGGAGATTTTCTTCGAGAAGGTACGCGCTGCGTGGGAGAATGTTCGGTTTAGATTTTTGATGCGTGGAATTTTAAGTATGTAAAATGATTGGTGTAATGGCAAACGTTTTTATTGAAAGCGCTATATAAATTGAAGTAATAATTAAATGAGCTCGCAACTAAATGGGTAGAAAATTAAGTGGTCCCTTATTAAGATACCTTTTATCTAGTTTGCTTAATCATTTATTAAATTGGCTAAATCAGTAAAATTTCTCTTTAGGATATTTCCATAATTTCAAAAACGAAAATGGAAAAAATTTTTTTGATATAAAATTCAACGAATTTCTCTATAAGAGTGGCACTATTAATACAAACAATATGAGTAAAAAACTTTAAAAAGAATTTATCCAAATTTCACAGTAACGTTTATGTTAACAACTTTTGGATTTGATTATAATTTTTAAATCAATTTTCTATGAAAACTAATAATTTTTCACTTACAATAGGTTAACCACTCTAAAAAAAGTTTGCGTTATCTTCTGTCAGAATGTCTGAATTTTCATAGCTTTCAATTCCAGAGTGACTTTCTTAACCAATATACATTCATACATTTTCCTGTTGACATTTCATCAAACAACTCGTATCATCCCAATTTATAAATAACAAAAATTAATCAAACCAGAAATCAACCCTCGTACTCTCAAACTAAATTATAAAACCAAGAATAGCAACCCAAATAAACATCCCGCAGCAAACATCCAATCATAATTTGTAGCCAGAAATCGCCTTTCCACCCCTATCCCAATACACCCATCCAAGCAAAATTCCAAACTCGCAGAATCCCAACCCCGCCGGGGCGCTCGATTGGTTCGCGCACGGAAGGGATCAGCGCTCACTCTATCTGTATTGAAAGAGCGCAGAAACGAGGTATATATATATATAGGGACTAGAAGCTCTCGAGCTTTGGGCACTGTTGGCCTATCGGCTCTATATAAGCTGGCGCCGCGAGTGCGATCTGTCAAGCCCCGCGCGCGGCTCGCCTTTTTCGCTCACTCGAGAGAGCGCTCGTTTTATTCGCATTCAAATGGCAGCACTTTAATTTGCATGCTAAGAGAGCACCGCCGCCGCCCCCACCCCCCGGTGGGCCGGGATTTCCATTTAAACTCGCAAAATGGCGCTGGCGGGGCTACAAAATTTTTTATTGAAAGATTCGATGCAGATACGCGAGAGCGAGAGGGAGAAAGAGCGAGAGAAAAACTCGTCCGGCGTACATACACACACACACGTACACACGGACGCGTACCCTCCTCTTCCTTCCGCGCCTGCAGATCTGCGCCTGCGCGCAGCTATTTCGCGAGATAAAACGCCCTTTATCTCCTACACTCCGCCCCTCGCGCTTCGATTCTCTCTTCCTCTTCTCTTTTCCCTTTTCCTCGTTTTCCTGCCCGCCTCTCTCTTTCTCTCTTTCTCTCCCGGATAGTCACCCCCGCACGCTGCCCCCACCTCCCCCACGGTGGCTGCCGCTGCTGCCTGGGGGCGATTTTTCTCTTTCTATCGTTTCCTCATTCGTTCCTGTCCTCCAAATCACTTTTATGGCGTTTACGGACGAGTATTTTATTCACGTCTGCTGCAGCGCTGGACGCGAGAGGGAGAGAAGGAGGGAGAGAGGAGGGCTTGCTTTGTCGAAACTCGCGACTACGTTATAAATGTCACGCGGGCCCCGGCGCGAAACTTTATCATTTTTCCGGCGCGCCGGATATTCGACGCGAGAGCGCGGGAATCGCCGAACTTTATTCGCGAAGCGAGGAAAAAACGACGGCGAGCCTGGCTCGAGCTTTTTTTTTTGGAGCTGGTCAATTTATTGATTCCTCGATGCGGGGGTGTTGTGATAGGGCTGGATGGTGTTTTGCGAGATTTTTCGTCAGTTTTTGACTGGTGGAGCTTGAATGAATTGGTTTGGGGTCATTGTTGATATGTGCAAATTGGAGAGTTTTGGGTTGTTTTAACTTTGCTTCTATGATATTAGAGTTATTGTAAACAATTTGCGACGTTGATTATCTATTTTAAGTTAATAAATTTCATTTCGGGTTTGAAATAGAAGGTAACTCTGATACGTGGATTTTTGTATTTAAGAATGTTAGTGATATAAATATTTAATATTAAATTAAGCTTCAAAGAAATTTTAATTAAAAGTAAATTGATATCAATTTAAATGACAATATTTTTTAAAAATTTTGTATTCAGTGTACATAGAATGAGTTTCTTCCTCTATATTTACAATTTAAATTCCGAATGAAAAATGTTATTCGAAATTCGTATTAAAAAGAATTTTTTTCTTGTAAAGTATATTATATATTTTTTAAACGAAAAGATATTACAAGTTAATAAATACAAAATTTACCTTTTAAAATAAATTTATTAAATTTAAGATTTTATTTCGAATAAGATTTGTTATTTATAATTTTAAGAGATCTAATAAATATAATGATTGTAATTATCTTATAAATTAATTAATTATAAATTTAAAAATTTTGCACCGATGATCTCATCAATCATAAATCTGAAGTTTTAAAAATTATTCCAAGCCTGATAATTATCCATAAATGCTAAATTGATTCTGATACAAATCAAATAAACCGATGGATCTAAATTGGCCAGTTCATTTTTCCCAACGCACGAAGCTATTTTTAATTCATCGAAAATTTCGTAATTACCGATACCAATCACAATTCAGCTCATTTATTCTTCGATATTCAGCAGATAAATTCTGCGTGACACATTAAATCAGCCTTCAATATACCCTAAGCGGCGAAATTGATTCAGCGCATTATGATAAGAGCATAACTACACCGACAGCCAATCGATATAAGATTGCCGATTAGCCGGCTGAAATTGGAAGAGAAATGAGCCAGCGAAGCAATCGATACGATGGAGCAATAAAAAGCGGCTTGCTGAAAGAAAAGGCGGAGTTTCTCTTCGCGCGGATAAGGCGAGAGAGAAAGAGAGAGAGAGAAGCCCCAAAAGAGAAGCAAGTGGTTTCCGCTTCCGAGGCGTAAAAAGACGAAGGGCTTTTGTTTCACCCCTCCTAATCTGCTGCCGCGCCCATTTTCTCTCTCACTCGGTGGTAGCAACGCCGGCAATCGACTAGCACCGATTGTTATTTGATCAGCCTGATTTATATAGCGGTCCTCTCAATTACGCTCTTCATTATTTCTATTAGGAGCGTAAGTTTATACTGCTTAAACATGAATTAAGGGATATTGAGTGATTGTTAGTAATGGTAGCTGATATTGGAGATGTTTTTTGATGGGGAAAGAAAATTTAGCTTTAATTATACTTAATTATATCTTATCGGTTTTCACTAACGTTAAAATATGTATGTTTTTCGAATCATTTTTCAATAACTTAAAAATCATAGAGCTTTTTTCATCCCTAAAAATGAATAAAAAAATGTTAGCATATTAAGTAAATAAATAGTTAATAATTGCTTCTCAATAATGAAATCAATCATTGTGTCTTATTTAATAAACATTTAAACACATCTCCACGGCCTCTTTTTTTCTCAGTTCCATAACTAACCGAACTGTCAAACCACGCCGAGATTTAGTTGAGAAAACAAGGATCCTTACCTTTTGTTTCCGGGGCATCACCTCGCGCGCAGTCAAAAAGGCGCACACCGACACAGGGGGCCAACTGGCCAAACACACGAAGAAGCCGTCGGTAATTCCTCTATCCTAGTCACATATAGCTATATTTGTGCCGATATACGGCACATTCCGTCTACGTACACACTAGGCACATAAGAGCCAGCGTTGCGGGGCGCTCCCCTTCAAAATCACTAAGCCGTTGACTCAACGTTATCGGCTTACAAGTCAAACGGGCCGCTTTCCGCCGACGGATTTTCGGCGACTACATCAAAGCGAGCGCGTAGAGCCGCGGCCTATTGTTTACGCAGCTATTAGGCGCAGTTTAGGAGAGCGACGACGGAAGCGGAGGTATATTCATCATCTCCCACGTACACACACACGCGCGCGCGCGCATGCAGATTTGGAAATCCCGAAAGAGAGAGAAAAAACGAGCTGTATATATATACACACACGGGGGATTCCATAACGTGCGTGGGGATATATATTGGATTTCTGGTAGTCAATAGAGGCAGTTAGGGCTGCTGCGCGCGCGCCGCTGCAAGACGGCGTTTTATCGCCCTGGCTTGATATATACTGGGCGGTAGCCCGGCGACGACGGGGCGCTGTTAGAGGGCTTAATCTCTCACGCTCGGTTAGCTCCTATTCCTAACCTCCCTCGGACGGTTGCCTCTCTCTCTCTCTTTGCGCGGCCCCTCGCGCATTTTCGACCTATCATTTTTCTCTCTCTCTCTCTCTGGCTGGGCTCGCCCCGCAGACGGGAAATTAACAGGCTATCCTTTAACACGGGACTTTTTTATTAATAATTATGGAGAGGGTCGGGTATGGGACGCGGCGCTCTTATTAAGTTTCGTTCAGCGTTTATGAGCTCTACGTTAATTAGGATTTGATTTTTTTTATGAAAGCGTGGTAATATGGAGCTAGTTGATACAGTGTTGATAATTGATTTGTAAATGAAATTTTGTTCACTTAAAACATTTAATATTACAATTTAGATATTTGTTGGGAATATAAGTTTACTTTGAAATATTGAAATTGAGATGAAATGGGTACTAAATAAAAAATGACGATGCACTAAATCATACTAAATCATAACGCTCTATATAGATATCACTATACATTCTCATAAAGTGGACAAAATATTTATTGAAAACTTTCAAAAGGAACTCTGATCCCACCCGAATGAAAATTAAGTACTCCCCAAAGCCCGCCAAACAAGATCATCCCCACAGAATAAAAAGCGTCTCCCATAAAAAGCGAACGCACCGAAAACTACAGATTTTCATTTTTTATCAAATTCCAAAGCCATAATAAAAGCCAGAATTTGATTAATGGAAAATCAGTTGAAAAGTCATGAAAGCGATGAGAGGGTGAGAGCTAGATAAGAGAAGGAAGCAAGAGGCGAGCGATCGCCGAAGAAAGCATCGGCCCGGCCCGCGTCATTTGTCATCGTATCCCGTTAACTTCGGCACGTGCTCCACGTCGCCGGCTTCGCGCACACGCGAGCCCCTCGGCCCCGTAATCGGCTGCGTGCGATCTCCCGCGCACTGACAATGAGCCCGCTAACTGGATAAGTGCGAAAACGGCCTCCTTATCGGACTGTGAGCGAGATAAGGCTCCCCCCGTCGGCCGGTTATTACGTTAGCCGCTGCGAATAATGTACACGAGGCTAGTCTCCCCCTGGAGGAGAAAAACAGAGTGAGGGGGAGGCCGATTACATTGAAATGGTAATGCGAAGCGAGATAGCGCTGAGCGCTCGATTAACAATTTGGCCTATGGGCGCGTCGAGTGTGTGAGGCTGCTGGGTGTTGGGGGATGGAGTTTTGAAGGAATGGGTAGCCTGGGTGAGTGGGTGGAAGAGAGATGCACGCTTGAGCGCGCTGGGCTTGCGTTTATAATGACTGTCTAACCCGGTTCTAATTGACGGAGGTATGTTTTACATACCGGCTAAAGCGCGTGTGGCTAGTGAGTCTTTTTACTTATACGAATGTTTTTGAGATTTGGTTGATTATGGAATGGTATGATTTGCACCTGTGGAATTCTGGTTTTGTCTATGTGTTTACTTATTTTCGAATTTAAACCTTGAACTAATTAGGGAAAAATTACAGTAAAAAATAGCTGTTTCTGGTCATATGACAACTTTTCCTTCATATTGTATAGATAAATTAAAAGGATATGACTGTATTAAGACTTGGAAAATAAAGATAAATTTGAAAGAATTTTCCGAATGAATTTGTTTCGAAAAACGTTACTCATTTCTATTATATAAGACTAATAAGAAGATATCACACATTCTGAATCATCCCTGTTGCTAAAACGTTAAAAAAACATTTTCGACCTGAAAAATTAAAGCTGACTCAAATTTTGTGTGAGTAGGCAGCTAACAACTGGCGTGTTAATAATTTAAATTATCGAAAAAACGAGCTTAAAACTAAAAATTATTTTGTTCTTTACTAACAAATGAACAATCGCAAGAAAAAGAAAAAGTTCTATATTACATACGAAATTTTATTAAAACTTTGCTAGTTTTGTAGAATTATTAAAAAAAATTACTACAGTAACTTAATCGAGAACTTCAGAAATCTGAATGATTTATTTTTTCAGTAGAAACTACTTAATCATGTCTTTTAATATATTCTAAAAATTCCCTGTTGATATTGTGAAATTGACTATATATGTAGTTCGATACGGATAATAAGTGTTGATATATATCCGTACAGTCGTTGATATCGAATATTATATATAAAATTTAAATGTAACTGTTTAATTACAAGTAAATGCATAAATCCAAAATTTGTGAATAATGAAGTTTCAGACACAAAAGATGCTTTTTGCTAAAGCAAGCCGAATGTAGCGATTACTAGTAAACACGTCTCATGGGAGAATAAAAAAACTCGTCTTTATTATTTATACATGCAATAGAACATTTCTTATTTCATCTCCCTATATAGATACTATATTTGCATCCGTTAAATTCAAAAAGCAGGAGCAAAAGTATTGTGTCTAGTGAATTTAGAGCAAACAAAATAGTATATTACAAATCTAGAGAGGTTATAAAGAGTTGGCCAATCCAGAGTTTGCGGAAATTGCACCATATACTATATCCGGACTGAAAATACCACTTTTGCGTTTCTAAGCGAGAAGCGAAAGTGGTACTTTTGGCAAGGATAGAGTGGTTACACGTACACATACATGTACATACACATACCGTTTATAGTCCTATCTGCAGGAATGTTAATTTAAATTTTTGAATTTTTATTGAAGTAAGTTTTAGTATGTATATTTTGTTTACTTATATTCTGTTTAACCACGGTAAGCAAAAATTACAAAAAAATAAGTTTTATGTAAGTAATTATTTATTATTCGCTAAGTATTTCATACGCATTAGTATGATGTATCACGAAAAAAAATAATCATTTTTCAGAGCTAGTTTGTTTGCTCCATTCGTTCTTAAGAAAACCTAAGATAAAATCTTTTCAGGATTTACGCCAGATCAAATATTGGACGTTTTTGGTTAGCTGTTTACAATATGTATAGCTTAGGCTATACCTTAGCGATATCTTTATAAAAATTAATTATAAATTTCTTTTTAAGGCTTAAATACTTCCTTCATCAAATATTGGAAAAAATTTCGGATAATACACGATGATGAACATTTCAATCAGAAAATTACATTTAACCATAGCCAAACTATCTATTTAGACTTCCAATATTGCTTCGTTCCTTAAGCAGAGATAAGATAAAAAGTAAGTTTTTTCAAAAATATGGATAAATGGTCATCATTGCATCACAAACCATCAGAGCCCACCAATTCTATACCAATAACAACATTTACTTTTCAAACCGAAATATCCCCAACAATCCGCAATACAAACATACTCATTCATCTGAACTATTCATAATTTCCTACTGAAAAAGCAAACCCATTCACACCACGCATTCACACCTAATAACATCTCCCAACGTTCCTCCACTCCACTACCCCTCGCATCCACATCCCGCCAAACCCCATGAATACCTCCATTATCCCAACCTCCGCGCTCTCCACTTTTGCTCAATTCCGAAAGTCATAACTCGCGCACGACTTTTTACACACTCGCGTCTTCGGCGGCCTCAAAGCCTCCCGGCAATGATGAACCGGCTCGCGCAAAGCAAACCGTGTGCGAAAGCTACCTCTTACCGTTTCTCGCAATAATATCCTCGCTCTTTCTCTCGCAAGCGTATGTATATTACAGCCTCGCGCCTCTGGCGTTTTGTTTTTAGGAGCCGCGCAGAGAAACGAGAGAGAGAGAGAGAGGCCTTATAGGTGTTAAACTGGGAGGGCTGGTATGGAGAGAGAGAGAGGAGAGCTCGTTAGAATTTTTCCGCGGGTGCTAAACGTCCCGGACAATGCTGTCCTCTGTGCGCTCTGGCCGCGCTAACGAGACGACCGAACAGCCAGCGCGGAGAGAGGAGAGCGAGAGAGCGCGAGGACCCGTCAATTGTTTCTGCAAACACGAAACAATGGACAGTAGCCGAAGGGGAAGCCAAGATACTAATGGCCGGTTTATACACTCCAGAAAGAGGGACTCACGCTGCCGCGCCGCTTCGGCTCTGCCCTCTTCTTTTTTCACTGGCTTCTTTTATGCTCTCTCTTTCTCGCTCGTTCCTTTACTCTTTCGCTCATTTATTCTTCGGCTTTTTCGATCTTTTCGTTTTTTTTTCTTCAAGCTCGGCGCTCGCCTAACTTTGTCCTCTCGCGACTAGGCGTCTCGTTAATGTATGCGCTAGGACGGGGGGAGGAGAAAGAAAGTTCGGGCGAATTGATTAGTTCTGAGAGTAAATATTAGCCGAATTTTAACGAGAATGTGTGTGCACAGGCTGAAAGAACGGCGAGTTTGGAAATTGCATTATCTGCTACTGGACAGTCTTTATTAATACAGGCACTGATTGCGCTGGCTGTGTGTATAAGAAAGCTGAGTTTGACCGTTTCGTATGTAAAGCGAGAAATGAAAGAATATTTGTTTATGATTTCTGTAGGGATAACGTATTTGCAAATCTGTTTTATCAGCGCAAGTGCCGAGAGTGCGCATACAATTCTTATGAATTCAATCTTTTGAAAACTGATACTTATCTATTTACAAGATAAATGATAACATTGACTACCTCGCTTATTCAATAAAAACATTATCACTTTTCTAATTAATCCCTACAGAAAGGCCTAAATCTTCATTAAAGACAATGGGACATAAATTTCGAATCGTCGTAGCAGCCGATTAATAATCAACTCGATCCCTCTCTTTAAAAAAAAGACACACGAAATCCTCTTAACAACCGATTACCGGTGAAAACAGCCGATCCGACCGTGAAACCATCCTCCGCTCCTCCCTTTCGACTCGGCCTCTCAAAAGCAGCGGGAGGCCAGCTGAATAGCCCGATTTTTGGGAAAAAAACGAGCGATTCATCGCTCCGCGGGCGCAGAAAGGGCGATTTGTACTTAATAAGGATATATAGCGGGAGCGAGAAAGACGCAATATTCCTCTCCCCCCTTTCTCTAAAAGAAAAAAGTCCTATTCGTGAAAAGTCAGGAGTCTCTCCCGCTCTCGTGACAAAAACGGCGCTTATCTGGCGGAGCCGATCTCTCCGAGTCTGCGGCCCGATATCATCGATATTTCTCTCTCTCTCCCCTAAGGTACACACACACACACACACGTGTATGTATATATGGCTTTCAGAAAGTTTTGCGTATCCGGCGAGAGGGCGGCTTTGTCCTGCCTCTCGCGCCACACACGAGAGAGAGAGAGAGAGAGAGAGGCCAGATAAACGCTCGCTCACGAAGGGACTCTCTCTGCGCCTCACGGACAAAGGGTAGGCGGCGGCGGCAGTTCGCCGAGAGGGAGAGAGAGAGAGAGGAGAGTATAATATGAGAGCTTGTGAGATATTTATGCGTTGCATTGTCTCTCAGCGCGCGCGCGCGCGCTCGCGTTCTCAGCGAGAGACAACGACAACTTCATTCGAGGCCCGCGCGCGCGCTCGAGTTATGAACACCGCGCCGTGCCGTTCCCCTCTCTCTCTCTCTCTCTCTCTCTTTCGCTTCTACTATGCCATCTCTCTTCCCGGAGCCGGTGTGTTTAAGCTCGGGAGAGACACACTTTGTATGCCCGCGGCGAGTTGTACACGCTCCGAGTATCTGTCTCTCTCTCTGCGTTTGTAGTAAACGTGTGTGTGCGTGTGTGTATGTGTGGCTTGGCTCTGGCTATTGCTTAATTTCTTAATTAAACGCGGCGCGCGTAGCGCCTTTGAGCTGGGCCCTGTTTTTTCTCTCCCGGCCCCAAGATTCAATGGGAGCAGAACTTCGCTCTCTGCCGTATAGGAATGAAGTTTCGATTGCAGAAGCTTGAATCGAAACTACTTTCACGTCTGCAGCTCGCGCGCGCCTGAAATCGCGCGTTTATCCAGGAAATCGACGATTTTGAAACTATGAGAGTCTATTAAATTCGATTAGCCTTTTTTCTCTCCCGTCCTTACAAACATAATTAATATAACATGCTCGGCGGAGCGCAAAAAAGATGAGATTCTAATCGCACCTGTCCGCGTTTATACTTTATTGCGCAATAACCTTTTACTTAGACACTATTTAACATCCCGCTTATATACCTACGCCGCTAATAATCTCCATCCTCATACCTATAATATTCCTAAATTAAGGCGTCTCGGCTCCCGCGAAGGCTTCCTCATGAAAAAAAAAGAGAAGCTGTAAATATTTTTTATCTCCCAGTCCGAGCTATAGAGTCGCCCACGAGAAAAAAAGCCGAGGAAGAGAGAGAATTGAAAATTTGTTGGAAAAATTTTGTAATTACAAGGGCTCCTCCTCCTCCTCGCTCTATTTTCTCTCTCCCGGCTCGCTCCACTTTGCGGAGGGTGCAGCCCGCTATCTGATTGTCCCCGCGGGAGTCTGCCTCGGCTCGTAATTAAAGCCCGACGAGCGAAATTGCGCCTTCCTATACGCGCCTTCCCTCCTTTATTGGGCCGCGCCAGCCAAGGAAAATCTCTCGCCTTTTTTCTTTCTTATTTTACTTTCGTTTCGCGGCGCGCAGTGTGTACACTATAGCTAGCGGCCACGAAAAGATGTTGAGGAGGCGCGTTTTGTTGACCGAGCCGGGATATCGGGGCGCGCTCTCGTTATGTGAACGATAAGGCGTAATCTTCGGGCTGTCTTTTGTAAATAGAAATTTCGAGATAATGACCAGCGGCGAGAAATGACAAATACTAATTCCCTCGGCGGAGCGAGATTATCGACGCGAGACCTTAAAAAAAAATGCGTGTGGGTATATCTTGGGTAGAGGAGAAAAAGTGCCGGGGCTACCGATAATTTTGAGAAAAATAAAAAAGAGCTGATATGATTTTTTTACGCCGGCTTTGTCACGTATATAGGTACGAGTGGCGGCAATTATTCGTCAATTAATTACGATCTTTTATGAGATCGCGCGGATCTGATTAAAAAATAAAGCATTGCGTGCGCTCCGAAAATAACGCTCTTAACAGCGGCGTTATCTCGCGTTTTATGAAATTTGTCGATTAGCGATAATTAATTTTATACTAATTCTTTTATCGGCCGATCAAAGGACTCTTTAAATGGGTCTGACAGATGCAAGAGTTCTTATCGCAATCTTGTGTCATACGGCCGTTGCCGCAATCGTTGAATATAAATTTTAATACCGAAGATGGTGGTGTATCAATTTTGTAAATACGTTATTCTATTATCAACAGGTGCAATTTCTGATTACGATCGCTCAACAATAATCCCGATCAATTATTTTTACTCTACATCACATCCCAGCCTCGAAATTAACTTCTTTGTCATCGCCCCAATAATTTCCCAACTCTCCAATTCCACGACTCTCCGAGCTCTATAAGCAGACAAAAAACCAGCGTCGCAGCTCTGACAATGCGACAAGTTCATCACGCTCGTCCTTTACAAAAGCGAGAAAGACGATAGCTAAGAGAATTTCATAATGCCACCGTGCACGAAGCAGTCTAGAAGTAAGAAAATCCTCGGCTCAGGCGTTAATATCTTCATAGAATCTCGCGCTCATCCCTCAGAAATAAAAATGTCCCCTTGGCCGGATTGATATTATTAAAGAGCGCGGGACAAGAGGCTAGTTTATAAGAGAGGGATGAATGCGCCATTCAGGGCCAATTCGAGACAGTCAAGTGGCTCCTTCAGCCCGGCTCTATATACCCTCCGAGTCAAAAGTCCTCACAATGCGCTCTAGACTCTCGCTCTTCCATTATTATACCCGGGGCTTCCATTGAGCTCTAGGCCCGTGTTAGATCCCATTTTCCGCTTTTCCGAAATCACAAAAACGTTACCACCGAAGCGAGTGTAGATGGGGAGGGTGGAAATAAAACATCGGTAGCGCCGAGGTGTAGTGGCAAGCTGGTAATTTATAGCGTGACTCTCGGAACGTCACGAGCTGATTATGACTTCAGGATCTTTCTCACGCTGATGGTTGTGCGACTCCTTTCAAGTCTGGGTCGTTGCTCTGATTACGGTGTTCTATGGTTCGATGCGTAATGTCAGACTATTGTGGTTAATTGAAAAGACGAGGTGGAGATGGTTTTTTTTTTATTTTGATGTTATGTATCGTTGTTTAATCGCGAGACGTTTTTCTGATCTCTCGGCAAACGGAGATTGAAAGGCAATTATTTTTCTTGTAATTGTTTATTGATTTATCGCGATAATAAATTATAAATTTTATCTTATAATTGTCAAGCCTTCCGATCGTGTTTAAACAGCGATAATACTATACGTGATGAAAAAAGCTCGGATCATGATTCACATCACAAGCATTATATATTATCCATCTAAAATAATTGATCAAAGCCTTGCACTCAATTACACCACATGCGAATATCGCTCCGACAATTTACCCAAACAAAAACCTCCCGATAACCACACGCTTATACCCGCACCGCCTTAACGACAGATGTTAGCATCTCGCTTGAAAGCCTTTTCCATTTCCCCAGCTCCCATCCTCTATTCCGCCCGATTATTGCTTTGACACGGCGCTGAGAAAACAAAGGCACCACGAGAGCAGCTCTTTATTTCCAAAATACATTACGATAATAAATTTCTGACGCAGCCTCGGGCGTTAGCTCGCCGGCAACACGGGCTACCACTTTGCGCTCACTTAGCACTACAGAAACAACGGCTTAGCAAATGTTCCCGCGCTCAAATAAATTTCGCTAAATCGCCGAGCTGCCGCTGTGTATCCCGTGTCACGCTGAGTCCGGCGAATAAAGACTCGTTAGTTTTTTCCGATTCGCCGCTGGACGGCGTCATCGAATTAACTTGGAAAATCCACTCGGTGTGTAGTATGAGTACACTCGAGGCTGAGCGAGTGGAGACGATTTTTTTTTCCATTCGCGCGAGTGAATCAGTGTAAATAGCGCGGGCTTAAGTAATTGGCTGGAACGATCGAGCTCGGCTTTATTTAGAATTTAATAATCCCGGCTATTTGTAAGCGATAAGAGAGGAGAGATAATGGGGTCGAGCGATTGTATCTTGAGGCGAGCTGGCGGAAGTGGACGCTTCGGCTGAATTTCTTTTCCGCGGACTGGGATGAAAGTAGGAGAGTTATCGGGTTATTTATAGGTTGTTGAATGATTTTTTCGATTTATTGTACTCTATGTAATTATCAGTTAGAATAAAATTGTTATCGCAGTAGTGTTCATTGTGAAAAAATAAAGATAATTCAAAGATATATTTAATTCATGATAAATAATAGCGAGAAAATACTATAATTTCGTTGCTTACTGATAAATTCCATCTTTTTTCTCCCCACTCAACCTTTTACATCCAAAACAAAATAACATCACCGACCTCTGCGAAAAATTTTACAACTCAATTCTCACCGAGGACAGCTACACACATTATCCAATCGCAAATGAACGCCTGCAGTCTCGCAGCTACCTCCGAGTAAATAAATACATTTTAATATTTAATTAATCCAAAGGCGAGAGCGAGAGCTCGGTAACTGCGCGCGGCGAATCAATTAATTAAATTTGCTTAAAAGTACTTTTTACAGATCGCTTAATATCGAACCGAGCCGCGCGCGCTCGGAATTTTATGATTCCATGTATACACACACAAGTATTCCTTAATGAGCCGCTGTTGAATGGGCCAAGTTATTGCGGCGCGTTGAAAATGAATTAAAATAAGTGATTTATGCGCTCGCGCGCGCTGGCTACTATACACACTCGCAGCGCAGCATGTAGGCATATACACAGAGAGAGTCGATGGTTCGAGTGTCCCATTTCTCGCTTCAAACGGGGTGATAATGAGCGAAAGCGCAAACACAGAGTCGTGTCGTCGCGCCGATATATAGAGTCCCTCAGTGAGCCTCGCCAATGTAACATTGTTATCGGAGATTAATAAGACGTCGTAACACGCTTTTCATGGCTCGTTATCGAATTTAATATTATATTATAACCGCTCGCTCGCTCGAAGTAGTGCCTTTTTAGGCCTGCGAGCCCTCACGTTTCTCCGTACGTTAATTAGGGAAAATCGAGCGCCGAGATGGAAATTGACAAATGAGATATGAAAAATTGCCCGTTTTTTTCGAGCTCGGTAATCGGCCTCTTTAACGGTACACCCCCACCTTACTTATCTATCTCGGTTTACTCGGAATCGTCGAAACCGATTATTCACGTCTGTCACGAGCACTCTCATATACGTATGCATTTTTCAATAAATCGCCGCAGTCACAAAACGAGAAGAAAAAAACGAGCCCAACCAACAGCGAGTTAAGCTTTCAAACGTAATAACACAGTCGCTCGGTAATTAGTTACGTCGTGCGCACGGAGAGGACTTTTAATAAACTGCGCGCCCAGGAAATTCGCTAATTTCGTTAATTACGCAACCAGCACGCGCGTATAAGTTCATTTGCGCGTATGACGTGACGGTATATTTAAACCCTCGCCGACATAGCTGCAGCTCGCGTAGAAAGAGAGGCCCGAAATAATCAGCAATCTGTATCCTCGCCTGCTCTCTCTCTCGCTCGCTCGCTTCGCGATTATCGCGATCGTTAATGCGCGCGAGAGCGCGATTTATCGGCGGATAATTAATTTCGATTGCATAAGTCCGAGTTAATCAATTTAATCGTTCATTAGAGGTGCAAAACTCGTGCAATCGGCCCGGCGTTTCGCCATGCGCCTTTTAATTTTCGAGCCGCGCGGGCACGTACGGGCGATAACGCGTATATATGTAGGCTAGAGAGCTGCGGGCTTATCGCCGGGGCTAATCGACGAGCGAGCTCGCACGTAACATCTGATTCATCTTCGAAAATTTATATATGTGACCCCGGAGTGCTCTGTTTTTTAGTGAATCATTTATTGATTCACGGCTTATTCCGGCATTCTTGCGGAGCTGTGTACGTTTCCAGTAATTTCCGTTACCCCGAGTTTATGTACGTACACGTACACGTCGAGCGATGTTAGATTGTGGTGACGAGTGGCAGCTTTTCGGAGAAAAATCTTAATTACCGCTAATGATCGAGGGCGCGCGAGACGTGCCCGATATCGAATCGCTTGATTATTTGTAAATCTGTCGGACGCTGGAGTGACGAAACTCGTTTTTCCCATCCAATGTCAAAACGCGCCTCGCCGTATGAAAGTTTAACCGCGCGGCTGCTACCGTTCCGAACCTGAAATTACAAAAAGAAAAAAGTAAGCCGGCACGGTAGCAGGCGAAACTGCAATAAAAGGAGATCGAGCCTTGCGTATTTCAGGTAGTTTGCGCGAGAGTAAGCCTGTGTGTGTTGGTACTTGAGACAGGCCTCGAGCTTGCGCGAGTGTGTGTAATATTTTTTCGGCGTGCTGATCGCGTGCGATGACTGATAAAACAAGCGTGACTAATGTGCTAATTACGGCAATTGGTGTGCTTCCAACGAATAAATTCGCCAGTCTCAGTTCTCTCTCTTTCTCTCTCTCTCGCTCGCTCCGCTGCTCTCTCCGCCCGCTAATTCGAGAAAGAGGGAGAGAAACGAGGAAGCTGATGGCCGAACGATCAGATGAAAATTCGGGGCGAAAGGGAAGCGGCTCGAAAATATATATACGTGTGTATGCGCGCGCGAGGTAGCACGTGGCCAAGTAAATCAAGATAGCAGCTACCTGGCTCTCTCTCTCCCTGTGTGTCTGTGTGTGTGTGCGTGTTTGGTATACGGAGTGAGTGGACGTGTGCGTGAAAGAGATGATAATCTGCGCGTAATTAGCTCCTACTGTTGACTTTGCCAAGTCTTTCCTCCTCTCGGGGCCGATCGGCGCAGTTGCGTGTGTGACTTTCATAAACAATTAGGTGATTGCATAATGCGCGCAAGAGCTAGCGTTTACTTGGAAAAATGAGCGTTACTCAGATTATATATAAATATATATGTGTATATATAATCGTATAATAGCCGTATGATATAAAGGCTATATTTATACAGCTAGCGAGCCCTGGGGACTATACATGAATTGCGAGAGATCGAGCGCTACGGAGAGCGCTTGCGTATATATACGGGAAAGCGGATTACGCGTTAATGATCTACTAATTGTTAATGCTCCGCGCGAGTCATTACCGAGCTGCTTTAAAGGAGATTTAATTTATTGCGTTAGTACTGGATTTCTCGGCTGTATACGCACAACAATGTGCAATAACAATTTGTTGAAACTCTCTACGCGTGCATAATGCCTATGTAGAGAAGTGAAAAATTAGTAGTAATTATACATATTTAATTTTTTATTTTCTAAATAGATTAGAATGAAATATTTAGAAGTTATTATTAAGCATTATAATTTCATCAGTTAAAAATTAAAAAATGACTTCCGTTCCCGTATGATTGGTATAAATGATTAAAATTATTAAAACTTTAAATGATAGTAATAAATTAAAATGTAAGAATTGATAATTTCTTTTAAGTTACTATGAAAAAACCCCTGCTAACACTTTTAGTAGAATGTCTTACTTAAAGAGTCATAATTCTTTTTTTTTAAATTACATTTTTATTAAATTAATATAATTTTGTAATTTTTTTTGTACTTTTTTTTGTAAAATTGTATAAGTATTATCGTAACGAGATTTTGATTTTATTAAATACGAAACCTGTTAACCTTTTAAGTAGATAGTATGTAAAAAAATTAAGTTTATTAATATAATATTCTGAAAATGTTTCACGCTTACCTGTTTTATCTGTATCCCCTAAAATATTTCTTTTATTTTTTCTTATTCCTTCTATTGTATACTTCAGACTTATATACTATCAGAATTATACTTGTAAAACTAAAAACAATGACTAAATTAACGTGTTATTCGAATTTTAAAATTTGTATTCTTTGTCAACATTATTGTTACGAAAATCTTTTGGATTTCTTGTTGAAATCTAAAACCTCATTATTTACTAGACTCGACTTTAAGTGGGTATTCCATATAGTCATCTATTCTGAAGAAAGCGGTGTTTATCTGTAGAAAGCATTCACTCTTGCATTTTGATACGTATTAAAGTAATAGTTAATTTAATATTTTATATTATTTGCATTTTCAAAAACTTTATATTATCACTTAAATAATACATTTCACACCTAGGAAACAAAAGTAAAGAATGTCCCAGATCGCATGATAATTATCACCCGAGCCTAAGGCGAGGGTGACAAACATTCGATCTGAGGCATTCTTTATTTGCTCCCGTGGTGTGTATACCATTTTTTTTCCTAGCGAGGTAGAAATTACAACTTTTTTAATCAGGCGCCGTGAGGAAAAGTGGTACTTTCGCCCCGCTAAGTAAAAAAAGAATGTTCCACTAGGCGTGCGGGAAGTTCGTTTTCCCGGACGCCAGGTCGGAATTTCGTGCATTAAAATAAGCTTTCCGCACGTCGTGTCAAAAAATTATGTAC
>UELX01003539.1:0-22815 GCA_900480035.1 Eupelmus urozonus
CAACATGTGGGGTATTAAGAGACTATAAATTAACATAGTACACCTCACAGAGTCTTTGAGTCTAAACTTTTGTCTATACTCAGAAAAAAATTTAATCATATCAATAAAAGTTTAATTGATTCAATAAAGGTTTCATTGATTAAATTCAAAATTTAGTTGATTCAATTAAGCCATCCAACGAAAAGTAAATTTTTTTCTCATAGTTCGTGGTGATCAATATATTCACTTCTATCTAAACTTGTTAAATTATTCACTAAATTAAATTTGTGATTGAACATTTTAGAAAAACACTTATCTCAAGGCAATTAATTTTAATGTAAATATTTATGAAATTTTGACCATTTATATTAAATTACTAATTATACAAAATTACTTAATATCCATCTTACTTTATTTTTCGTAATAAAATAAAAAAAAACACCATTCGAAGCTATAACAACCGCGAACGTCAATCTTACTAGTAAAAATAGTTCAATCAACGCTAACCGCAGCGTAAGATACTAAAATATTCAAAGGGCCTCGCATCAAAACGATAGGACTGACGTTTCCGCGCGCGACGCTTCGCCTCCCCTACCCTTTTAGCAACCAACTCATCCTATTGTACCGGCGTCTGTTAAAGGGTTGAAGGGACACGCTCGTCATGCAGATAACATTGCTCTATACTCTCTGCAAGCTGACCCCTCTCAAAGCGATTCTTTCGACCCCTTTTAATTCACGTAGTTTGACAAACATCTGGCCGTCTGCGTCTGAGCAGACGAACGATATCGATACGATATTTTTTTAATTCGAAAAGACAAATGTTGATGTATGGCTGTATTTTATGGTGAGGCGTACCGTGTTTGAATTACGGTTAGAAATGTAATATGCTAAGCTTTTATTTCCGAGGAATTATTGCGAATAACTACTTGTTCTGAGAGCCCCAGGTCGGCACGTGGATTACACGGATCCCCCTCTAGTTTAATGAAAGTGCGTATCATTTATTTGGGGGAACTCGGTTGGACGCGTGAGTCATCGCTGACTCACGCCACCCTGGATCTATCAAAACTGGTGCAAGGTATATAATTTATTACTGGATATTTTTATTTTTTGAATATCGATGATGTTTCACATGGTTCAAGACGTTGTTTAAATAGATAATTTATAGGTTTAAAATTTTTGAATTGTTTTTGAAATAATGTTATTTTGAAATTTGCATGTTTTATTATCAGTGTTTATTTCACTGTGAATAATAAAACCAAGTAATTCTAGAATAGTTAATTTACATTTATATAAGAATCAATGCAAAATTAAAAATCATTTGATTGTTTTAAAAACGAATTGTTAGAGTTACACATACGAATTCCTCAATGACAATTAAAAAATTTCTCTTTGTCGCTATCCCGGTGATTTCATCGTCATAAAAAATTCTCTCCATTTTTAGCTTCAAAGCTTAAAAAGAAGTAACTTGAAAATAGTAGGAATTATACTAGTAGTTTTTAATCAAATTACAACTTACATGTATCATACAAACAAAATAATTATTTTAAATAAATAGTTCATACATAAACAATTTATAATTATATATATTAAATGATAAAAAAAATTTGAAGCGAAAATAAATTATTATATTAAAAATAAATATTCTATAACTAACGAAAATATATAACTAAAGCCTTAAGTGATTTTTATTGACCTAAAAGTGAACAGGAAGCACGTAGGCGAAAAATGCTATTAGATATATGGAAATCAATTCCGAACGAATGAAGAAGGCGACGTTATATACAGCCAATGTGAAATAGAGAATTCAGATAGTTAAATAATATATGCATGTATAAGTGTAGACGTAAAATAAAGTTCATCCATCGATTTTCTTTATCGCCATAACTAAACGTAAACAAATATCCATAACTTTCAAACTATCGTCCACTCTACAAAAAATTAGCTACCACACATATACATTTCTGATCATTTTCTCAAACCCACCTAATTCTTCATTCTCCTATTTCATCTACCCACTTTTCCTCTCCAAACCCAAACCCTAAACTAGCCCCGCTCCATTTCCAAAAAAAGACCCACCTCCATCAACCAAAACCCCGCCAACCAGCATCTTAACCCACAACCTCCTTTCTCACCCAACCATCCAAAAATTCCAACGCGTAACTCACTCCTCTCCATATCTCTCCCTATACACCCGTCTCATCTCCATATGCCGCACGCGCCTAACTTAATCCGATCACGCGCCAGCCTCGAAAAGGGATAAGTACAGACGCGCAGCGCGTACCAAAGAGAGAGAAAAAAAAGGAAGGCATCACCTTTGTCTCGTGGACTTTTCAAAGCAGAGGCGCGCTCGCGTCATTAAAACAGTCCTGGCTCGTTAATTTCCTGGCCGCGCGAGGAGGACTGTCTCTTTGCCGAGGCTGAGTCAGACGGCTCGGCACTGTCTTGTATGTATATGAGCGCGGGAGGACGGAGGGTTGAGAGAGCGTTGACATTAGCGCGCGGGTTTAGTCCTTGGGCGTGGAGGTGGATGGTTTAAGGTGGAGGATAGATGGTTTTTTTGGGGGGGGTTGAGTTGGGAGGTGTTTGTGTGGTGGGAGGTGGATTGGCGGTGAAGGGGATTTTTTATTCGATTAGAGCGGTTTTTATCTAATTGATGAGGTGGATGTCGAGAGATATTTTGTTGAAAGATTTAGTGATTGATTACTGTATATTAGGTTTGTAGAATGTAGTCGATTATGTGATATTATAGAGATGGAGTGGGCTTAAATTAATGAACGTTTTTGAAACTTAGTATAGTTATATAACTTATCTTTTTTTTTTATATAAAAAAGAAACAATTAAATCAAACAGTAGGATATAAATTTTTGAATAAGTCTTCTGTATACATCCAGTTGCCTTTAAATTAATGCATTTAAATAATTGTTCTTTAAGTACGGTTAATTAGAAAATTGAAGTATTACCAATTTTAATAATTCTTCATAAAGCATAAGTGAATTTTTAAATAAATTACAAAGCAATAAATAACAAATTTAAATAAATAAATAAATAAATAAAGCATTGAAAATCTGCCCAAGTATAACTAAATGCATGCAGCGAGAAAAAAAGAGTTACACTATCTTCTTTTTTTACAACAAAAAAAAATGTTTCATGAGTCAAAGCATCATTTTGTACCGGCTTTTGTACTGTAATAGCAACGATTTGTTTTAATCAACGTGAAAAGTATGTTAACAGCGGACATGCGTTTCCCCTTGACTGACTAAAGTATAAGTGCACTCTTTGTAATTCCGCGCAGTATAGCATTTCTCGCGCGAATTAATGTCATTTACGATGATGTCAATGCTTAGGCTGCGCCATTTTCGTGCGGTATAATGTATATTATTGTGCAGCTGACATGTGTATCAAATTATACGGCTCCAAGAATCTTGGATGATGCTGGTATGGTGGTATTTTAAGTAAATTATTGTATTTTAAATGATGTAATTATTTTAGAGTGCTACTGGACAGATTACATTTATTTAATTGTTTTTGGTGCACATTAAAAAAATTTTTTAATTTTAATATAGAAATACGAAATTGATTATTCTAAATTTAGAAATGAAGAACTTAAGTAAAAATACGACCAGATGTGGTGTGAATCTGGTCGCAACTTGTTTCTCTTTCCCCTCGTGCTATTTTAAAATTTTAAGTATAAGGCAATATTTTTGAAGTGTCGCGTACATCAGTGCTATCTATGCTTGTATTGAATTTCGAACGTGGGTTTATTTTTATAATATAAAAGTGATGAAACCGTTTTTATGACAAGTTTTCTAGTTTGGTAGTGAAGTCTTATAAATATAATTATATGATCGAATACAAAAAATTTTACCTTTTTTTATTCTGTGTAATAAAAATGAACTTAATTATGTTTTACCAAAAAAAATTTAGTCTGTAGTCATGTTAAAATTGTATTTTAATCTAAAGAAAAATAATTTTAGAAATGATCTCACATTAAATTTAACTTCCTATATTAGGATAACGTAAAAAAAAAAATAAATAAAAATTAACCGACCGTTTTAATGAAATCCGTTTTGTGCTGTTGTTTCCTTTCATTGCCAAAAAATACGGTACCAAATTTTACTATTTAATTATCGTTTGTCAACAGAAAAACAAATGTAAATCACTTTAAATTTATTTTACTCTTACTGTTTCACCTACTTTTAAAATCTAAAATCTTATTTTAAAACATAAGTATTTACACTAAACGGCACTTGATGAACATTAATTATTAAGCGCAATACTTCTTATCCAAACAAATACTTTTACTAACCACAAAAAAGAAATGCCATTACGATTTTCAAAAACAGTCATCGCGCAGCAAATCCCATTATACTCTCCTCAAATCCCTCTAAACGTCTAATTTAAATCCCAAATCCTTTCTAAACTCCGAAACCCAACGGCAAATTCAACCACTCAAACTTAAAATACTTCACTTCACCTGCAGCAGCATATCACGAAAACCGGCACAAATCCATAAATTTCCTCCTCTCTCCAAGCAACACAGACACACACACGTGTTCCAGCTCCAATCCACGCACGTGCGATCCCCAGCACGGTCCGAAACTCACTGCCGGAACGAACAGCTGCGCGCGCTCTCTCTCTCTGCCCACACTCTATCCCTCTCTCTTTCTCGGCGCTTATACAGTGTCTGTTATACTCGCGCGTAGGTCCCTTTTTAATCCCGGGGAAAAATCTCTGCGCGTGAAAGGCCCCGCGGAACATCTGCTCTCTGGCTCTCCTATATATAACAGGTGATGCTCGTGCTTTTGCTCTCTCGTACTCGCACAAAGGCTGGAGTTGCGGGTACGGATAGAGAATGGAAATGGCCAAGTTTCTTGCGGTGCGGGTGAGGATGGCCGGAAGTTTTGGAGGCACGCTCAACTGCCTAATGTAAGTTGTGAATTGTCTGAGGTGAGCCCTGAGTGCCGGATGTCTTCGGGGGGTGGGATGGTTGGTTGTCGGGATTGTTTGACAGTTTGGTAGCTGGGAGGATGTTGATTTTCGGGTTGGTTTTGGATTGGAAGAGTAATGTGGATTTTTATGGGTTTAAAATAGTTTACTGGGTCAGATGAATCTGGGGCTCGTTGTTTTTAATATTATTTGAAAGTATGTTTTGGAGTTTTATTTTTTGAAAATTTATTTCTTTGTGAAATGCCGAAGCTGAAACCGTTAGTTGAGTGTGCGGGGCTAATTATCACCTGATAAGTGTAGATCTTAACGCTATGCTGCAACGTACCCGTTAACTATCCGAAAATTTTTCATCATATTTTACTTTAAAATTATGCTACTTATAATATGTATATAAAATCAATTAAAGTTATAAAATTGAAATTAACAATATTACTTTACAACTAATGAACAATCGCTAATTCAAAATGCGTTAAGCGTATAATACTAAAAATCTATTCATGTATACCAATACTTCATACAAACACATAATTATATGCTTGCATTTTCAACCTATTGATAAATTAAATTCCGACAGTTCAATTGCGCACGAATATCACATTGAAAGAAGCAACCCTTTTGTGTTTTAGGTACCCATCCAGGGTTTTCGTGGGGGACACCTTTTGTTACTTCTCGGGAATGACGTTCGCTGTGGTCGGCATAATTGGCCACTTCAGCAAAACGACGCTGCTCTTCTTTATCCCCCAAATACTCAATTTCCTGTACAGCGTGCCCCAGCTCTTTCACTTGGTGCCCTGTCCCAGGCATCGTTTGCCGAGGTGAGCTTGAATTTCGATTGTTTTTACATATATTTTATGTCAATAGTTTTTTATATAGATTTTATTTATCGATTAACGATTAACTGTATTTGATTTTTTCTTATTTTTAGGTATGATCAAGATACCGATAAGTTAAATCCAAGCGTGACCGTTTTCAAGAAGAGTGATCTGAATGTATTAGGTAAATGACTTTTTTACTATTTCTTTTTAGAATTTTTATTAGATTGATTATTAAAACTGTTATTATATTGCAGCCAGGCTTATTATGTGGGTGTTCAAAACTTTCAAAGTTGTCCAATGGCATGAGGACACTGAGGGTGTTGTAACGTGCAATAATTTAACGCTCATAAATTTTGTATTGATCATGCTTGGTCCTTTAAGAGAACCAACGTTAACAACGATACTTTTAATTATTCAGGTAATGATCCCTTTTTTATTTTTTAAATACTCTTCTCCAACTCAGTATTTTCTTTATCATTTTCAAATAGTTATTTTAAAAGTTAATTTGAATTTTAATTATAATTTTCAAAGATATAAAATAATTTCTTTTTAAATTTTATAATAAGTAGTGCATTAATAAAATATTTGAAAATAACTTACATCATATATATATTTTAGATTGCAGGTACTTTATTAGCTTTCGTGATAAGATATCCACTGGCATCCGTATTTTATGACATCTAAAATGCTATGTTCGTCCGAGACGAATTCTTCAAGTATATTGTGTATAAATCTTCCAAAAGTACACAAGTTTGCTCAAGAATAGTCTAAATATTTAAAGAATTCTACTACGGAATTCTTTCATAAGTTCCTTAAAACTGCCGCGTGAAATTCATGAATAGTCGAAGATAATCCAAAGAATGTGGGCGAAATAAAAATAATAATAAAATGATTTTATTTGTATATATAAAATTATATTTTTATTATTTATTACTCCAACTGTTAAAAACGAGCACTTTTTAGTACTTGATAAGTATATGGAATGAACATAAAAAAATTTGCAACATGTACTAATATAAGATGGCATGATAGAATTAAAATTAAAAAAGAAGTTCTCATTTTTAGAAATATTTTAAAATATTTATCGTAATTTAGGGACCGTCTAAGAATTGAATAATTTTGTACATACATATCTAAAGATAACAATGTAAGATTTTTACTAATTATTAGTTATACCAATTTGTTATACCACTGTATAAATTCAAATTATTTGTATTCAACAATTTTTACTACTTATAATATAAAGTAATTATTTGTTTGCTGTACAACTGCTTTTTGTATTATTTAGAAAGTAAATATTTTTATGTAAATATAAAAAACTAATTTAGTTTATACTAAAAATCATTAGTTTAATATTTAGGTTTATTAAACTTTAAGAAATCATTGTTTTTATTTTTAAAGAAATATTGAATGTAGTAGAAATAAATATTAATCTTTTAAAAAATTGCCAACAATTTTCCTTAAATCATGGTTGTAAAGAATGTAACTGGAAAGATAAGAAACGATTTTACATATTTCTTACAAACGTTGAACCTTTTTATTAACACGCTTCTGTACAGAGCACCGTCATGGTGCAATATAAATAACAATATGAAGTTCTTGCATAGTGAATCATATACATAATTAAGCATAACATCGTCGAATAATAGCACTAAAATTACTTACAAGAAAAAAATTGTCGCGATCAAGAATTTATGTATAAATCATTATTTTTGTTACCTTAAAGTAGCAAATAAATCTTACACGAACCGAATTGTACATAAGCATTATTCTACAATTATATAACATTGTATTTAATATACATAGTCTTTAACACTTGATATTTTAACAAGACTGTGACGGATCGCATAGTGTGAAACGCATATTTTCAGCTTCCATTGAGAACCGAATTTTTCTTCATAGACTAGCTCGGTGACATCGGGAACATACTTGCCCAATGAAAAAAAATGCATACAAGCAACTAAATGTAGTGACTCCAACATCATTCGTTAAATTTGAAAATACCCTCAATAAATGCTCTTGTAATTTTTCTTAGTATACAAAAGTTTCATTTATATAATGTAGATTAAAATGTACGTATTGCTATATTTTTAATGTTAAAATGTTTAACGGATTCTTTGATGAATCATCTTCTTATTCATTTAAATAAATCATAATATATTGTATTATCAAATTTCAAACGATTAAAATCTAAAAAATATGAAAAATTATCAGAAAACTATCTCAAAAATGTATAGTGATATGAAGGTTTAAAATAATTATTTATATTTAAGGCCCGTACGTGATATAAAAATTAGGGTGATATTGAAAAATTTAATTAAATCCTAGGTGTTACACAAGTCAGTGCAAACTTTTCTGTTGCAAGCTCGCACAGAATACGTCCATAATAAATGCATTGGTTACCAGATTTACTTTACAATTATAAATTTAAGATTTTGAGATGCTTGAACAGTCAATCATTCTCAAATTTCTTCTTTTGAAAGATGATTTTCACTTGACCACGAATTTTTCTAACCAGATTAGGCTTTAATAATTGTTTGTGTTTGATTATTATCGAATTAAATTTGCATGTCTGAAAATACTTTAATTTCTCAAGATGATTCTTGCATAGCTCTTATAATGTCGGACCCTAGTCTTTCAGATACAACAAGTTGAGCTTTTGCTGCATCTCTTAAACTGAAAATGTGTGTAAGCTCCATTGAAGTACGTCCTAAAGCCAAAGCTTTGTCAAATAGACTTATAGCTTCTTTCAAGTTTCCTCTGTACAAAAATAAAATATTGAGTTAGAATATTGTGTTTAATTTTTTACTTTAAAAAGTTACTCTAAATAATTTTTTTTAATATAGAAAAATTCATTTCTAATTAAAAATTAGAAATTATATTTTCATTATCTTTAATTTTATGTTACTATGTTCTTCGCCTTATCAAGGATAACCCGTTAATTTCTATGTTGATTTCCGTAAACTGGCATAATTATATATTATCTCAAAATCTTCCGAAAATGTAATAGTTTTTTTAAGTATTTCATTTTTTAAATATTAGTTTTGTAAAAACAACAGAAAAAGTAAAAATACCTTTTTTATGTTTGACAAGGCGAATATTCAAATTTATATTTCGAATAATTTTAATAATATGGTGAAATCATACCTTTGGACTTCTATGGTACCTAAAGTTTCATAAGCGAATTCACATTTGTCATCAAGCTCAATGGCTTTTCGCATATAGTCTACAGCCTTTTCAATGTCGTTTTGCCACTGTAATTGTAGTAATCCTCTATATACCAGAATAGTGGCGTTTTTAGGATCTCTTTTTGCAGCTTTTTGGAAATATGCATCAGCTTTCGCAAAATCTTGAGAATCTACCAGCATCTGTTAAAATGAGAATTATGCATTTGTAAATAAAATTATCAAATTTAATTTAAAATAATTATATTATTACTATTATCACAATTATTATTAAATTAATCTAAATTTACCTGAGCAAATAAAGTGTAACATTCTGAACAATCTGGGAATTTTTCAAACGCTTTATTAAAATTCGTCATTGAGGTATTCATTAAATTCATATCTCTTTTCGATACAGCGTAGCGATAATCTGCGTAGCATTTTTGTACATATGCTACGCCAAACCCTGGATTGAGATCTACAGCCTTTTCAAAATCTGATTTTGCTTCATCCACTTTTTCCATAAGTAAGTGAACCTAAAATTATTATGAATTTGATTTACATTTTAAATTTAGCAATGAAAAAAAATATTTTTATAAATTAAAAATGCTGCCGAATTAAAGGATATTTACCTGACCGCGATTATGGAAGACATCACCACAATTAGGGTCGAGTTTTTCGGCTTCTTCAAAATCATCAAAACTTTTTGCCGCATTTTCAAGCTGAATGTACATACTTGCTCGTTTGATTAAGGCATTAACTTTCAATTCCTTACTGGCAATGTCATTAGAGATAACTGCAGAAAGATCAGTCAATGCATTTTCATGTTGGCCCAGAAGAAGATAGAAAGTGCCTCTTAACAAAAGAACTTTCATCTTGTGTATATCCTCGTCTGGCGCAAGGTTGCTTAACTCTTCTGTGCAAAGTGGTATTACATCATCAAACTCTTGCTTCTTCAATGCTGCCAAAGCTTTGTTAAATGGTCTAAGAGAAAAATAATTAAATTCATTAGATATATCTTTTGGTATCCTTGATAAATAAAAAACATTTATTAAATTTCTGGAACTTACGTGTTTTCTTCTGTTGATGATTCATCTATTTTAGACAAAATGGGATCATTATGGAATGCCAAGAAGTAAGTGCTAATAAAGTGCTTGCTGGGCATGATTGGTTTTTTAGTCGCCATATAGTCTTGTGCGTGTTGCTTGCCTATAAAATTTAAAAAATATGATTAAGTTACAATAATAAAAGCTCTTATTTATTCTTTTAATATTATGTAGATACATTTTTCGCTTCAAGAAGAATAAGCTGTAGAATATTACGTTGATAATAAATAAAGAATAAAATTCGTTATAAGTTAGCAATTTATTCTTTGTTCAAAGAACAAACTGACAGATTTACTCTTCCTGGAGTAATTTTTATTCTTTTAACACATTCAGGATGGCATGAGTCAAACATAGTTATGATTTTCTTGTTCCAGGTACAACATGACACATGTTTGACTCATGAATTTATTATTATATTATTACATAATATTAATTAAAGTAAGATCCAAATATGTCACTAAACGTGATTTCAAGGTCGATTTGTTTCATTAAAAATAACCCATTCATCTTTGAGCAAGTAAAAGGGAGATGGAGATTACCCATCCTGAACGTCTTAACTTTATAATACAGTAAAATAAACAATATTTCAAAATTAAAAATTTTAAAATTTCGATATTTTTCTTAAAAAAATTTAAAATGATTTAATAATTAAATTAAATAATACATATTAAAAGTTACCTAATTGTTTTAAAACTTTATCTGCTGTATAAAGTGTACTTTGATTTGAAAATCTTTCAAGAATACAAGCAGCAGTAATATCTTCTAAGGCAGTTTCTAAATCGTTATTGGATTCCATGGCTTTTGCTCTTCTTATTAAAGCTTTTACATATCTTGGTTTCAATTCCAATGCCTTAGTACAGTCTGCTCTAACAGCACTGAATTTTTTCTGTGAACAAATATTTGTTGATAAAAGAAAGCTATAAAATTACATTATATGAAGGTTTTTATGTTGTATCATACCAATTTTTCATAAGCTGCTGCTCTATTTTGATAAAATGTGGCAAGTTCTTCTGTGTTTTCTTTAGGGCATGTTTCGATGGCCAAATTATATTGAGCAATAGCTTCATCAAACTTGCCAGTATTGAAAAATTTGTTTCCTTCTCCTTTGTATCTCTGAGCTTGTTCCAGTGGTGTCTGCAATAAAAATATATGATTACTTATTTAGCTATTACTTTAAAATATTTTTTTCACATTGTTCAATTGAAAAAGATGTAAATACCAATTTTATTGAATAAGTATTATTAAAAACAATAACTGTAGCTATTTTGAATTTTTTTAATAATTAATATTATTGTAGTTAAATTTTAAATAATGACGTAAAAAGAAAATCAGTTTGAGTCAAAGAATACAAAAAATAAATATTTGAGACTTTTATTTGTTCTTCATACCAAGTATAAAGTATTAAAAGAATTTGATTAATAAGAAGATATTTTATAAATTATGTAAGTTTAGATTTGAATATAAGATTGAGATTTTATCCATTGATTTACTTATTTCAATGCACTTATTCTGATAAAATTTGGTTATAAAAATTGAAAATAAAAAATAATTAACTAATATTATAAATAACTCTAAAATTAAACTCCAGTCTGATATTTAATTAAAATTTTGTTATATAATTACTTCATCACCAATATATATTCTCAATTTATTGTAGGAAAATATCTTTAAAAATTAGTTTGACTTACAAAATTAATATATTACATTATCAATGATATAAAAAATCAAATACAAATTTTTTTCATTATAAAAAAATTTATAAATCATTGACTTCTAAAAATTGTAATATTAAAAATCTCTTTTGCATCACTTTCAACAAATTTTATCGCTTGACTTTAAACATAAAAAATTTTGAAATGTAGACAACTAACATCTAATACTTGGAAACAAATTACTCATACAACAAATAACTAAACTGTTAAAATATTTAAATCACAACTCTTATACTACCCACATTAATATCCACCTCTAATCGATGTCACAATCAAATGCAACATACTACGAATAAAGTCAAATAAACCCAGCCTTCCGAACCCTCACCTTCGCTCACCACCACCAACCCCAACCCCAACCCTCCCTCATCCAAAAACCCTCACCCAGCTCACCACCCCAACCATCCCAAAAAACCTCACCTTCCCCCAACCCAAAAACCCCCCTCAACACCCTCCTCCAAAATCCAAAATCTAACCTCAACAGCTTTGCTCTTGGCCTCCTTATCAGGCAGGTCGCCGTCGATGGATATCTGCTTCTCCCCGGCGCTCGCTCCTCTCTTCGACTTTGGCTTCTCCTCCGGCTTACTAGTACTGCAGTTCTTGTAATACATATACCCTAAGCCCAGGGCGACCGGCGCCCCGACCACCAGGGCCAGCTGCCACTTGGGCAGCGAGCCCGAGGCACCGCCGCTCGACGCCATCGCTCCGCGATTAATAAGCTAGGTATCTCTATACCTTCTCTATCCGAGCTATCCCTCTGGTCGAAGCTTGCAGCGAGAGTGTCTGTATAGACGGCGCCTCCCGGTGTATCGCGGGGCCACACAGTTCTCTAGCTTACGGTCACGCGCGCGCGCAAACTCGCTATTGTAGAGAGGAAATTTATTGTGTGCGCGCACGTTTTTTTCCTGGAAGATCGCCGCTGCTGCTGCCCATGCGCATGATGACGACGGTGACGAAATGGGAGTTCGAATTTTAGAGGGCTTGGCCGGTGAGACGTGAGCTTCTTATCGCCGATATATATTTCGTTTGCGCTTTGCGCTGCGGAGATCCGATGGAATTGCGGTGCGCGCGCGCGCGCCTGATTGTTATTATTATTGTAGGGAGAGCGGGAAGCCATTTGTGTTGCGGGTATGTAGAAAGGCGCGTGCTTGTGATGCTGTATAGGAAACTGTATTAGATTGGCTGTGTGTGTGTAGTTGGAGAGTGTATAACGAAAGTAAAAGTGATCAGTAGGGAGTGTGGATTGGAGCTGTAGCTTCGAGTGTTCTATTTAGTTTTGTGGTTGTGTGATTTTTAAATAAATGTTTTTAATGTGGTTTTCCAGGTTTCGTTAAAAAAGAATTCGTTTAACGGACTTTCGCATTTTGGAGTTCTAAACTATACAGATAATCGCATAAGAACGAAACATATGTGGAGGCATAATATAACAGGTACGGATCCTAATTTTCATATCCAAAAAAAGAACGTAACAGTCATTTCAAATTTCAGATCAACTCCCCTTCAATCGAACCGCAAGCACACAGTACATCCTTGCATCAACCTCAAGAAGACAATCCACGCTTTCATTTGTTTTCAAAATTCCAGCGTAACACCAGACACGACTCCAAGAACCACTAAAAAAAACCTCTCCAAAAATCCAACCACCCACAAGTTTAAATCCACCTTGGCTTTCCGCGCCTCCACCTGCCGCGCACCATCCTCAGCGCATATACACACACATCAACGTCGCACATACATATGTATATACAGACTAGAAAAAAGAGCGAGTAAGAGAGAGACAGAGCTAGCAGTACACGATGGCAGCAGCAGCCGTGGCCGTCTGTCAACGCGAGCAATTCGCCGAAGGCGAGGAGAACGTCAACTGCTTGGGCGGCGATGGTGTGTAGTCGCGAGGCTAGACCGCGCAGCTGGTGATATGGTGAGGCCCGACGAGCGCCCTGACAAAGAGCTAGAGGCACACCGCCGAGGAGGCAGCAGCCAGCTCAATCAAAATGGCACTAAAAGACGACGAAAACACTTGGTGAGTCGTGCAAGCGCTCCCGCGCTAAGCTCCAAGTTTTTTTTTTTTTTTCTACGCTTTTGGGAGAGTCGTCGGCTGCTTTTATATTCGTTGTTTCGGTTTTGCTTGGTCGGAGTTGGGATGTTTGACAGGATTTAGTGCTGGGTGTTTGGGTATGCGTAGGGGCTGGGTTGGGTTTGTTTGGAGTTTTGGAGTTGGGTTGGAATTGGTTAGTTGAGCTTTATGGCATGTGGAGTCTTATCAGTGGTTCGTCCTGTTTGGTGGTTCGAGCTTATAGTTTAATGACTGGCGTGGTCTTGGAGATAACTGGTTCTATGATAACCTTTAATTGGATCAAGAGTAGAACTTTTAATTTGGAATAGTTAGTAGCATTGTAATTGCGATACGGCTAATTTAGATTGTTGAAAATGTCTTCCAACAACGACCAAGTTTGCTGACATGCTATTTTTGTTTCTTTGAGAAATTTGCGTTTGTTATTTAGCAATAGACAGAAATGTGTGCAATACCCTAGTTTCAGTCTTCTTGTTTACATTATGTAATAAGCATTTAAATTTAGCATCATACGCATAAATTTTATCTTATTGTTGATGAATACTTGAAACTTGTTTTTTAATTTAATTTAAAATAAAATTTATTTTCAGGATATTAGATTTGGAGGCTGCTCTTTTGGATGCAGAAGCACCTTCTGCATCGGACATATATGCAATTTGTAAAGGTCAGCCAGTGCCAGCAAATCTAAGGCCAGATGTTTGGCAGGCTTGTTTAGATGTTACGGATCGAGGGAACCAGTTGATACATTTCAACGAAGTTTTTGATCTTCCAGAACAAAATGTTATAAGAGAGGATTGCCAACAATTAGTTAGTAAGTAACTATTTTAATATTTTATTAACAAAATGTAAGATCAATTAAACATGTACTTGAAAAAAATTAAAATAATTTTCTTATAGGGTATAAATAACTTTATATTTATAAAATATTTTTATAAAAATTTGTATGAAATTTTTTACAATTATATTGAGAATTCTTCAAATTCTTGTTCTATTCAGAAAAAGATAATTATAGATATCTTATCTTTTACACATGGACATCTGATAATTTTTTTAATAAGACTAGATCTATATTTGCTTATCTTGAACTGTTAGTTTGAGTCATAACTTGGACAATTTTACCTTTTTAGATAAACTTGGAAATGATGATGAAGACAAAGTCTCCGTTGTTTCTGACTTGGAATCCATTATAACTTTTTATTGTAAAAACAGAGGAAAACGATATGAAAGGGGCAATGGTTGGCTTGAATTGCTAGGTCCATTGATAGCTTTAAAACTACCACGGGCTGCTACATACAATTTATTTGAGGCTATCAGAGATATTTATATTCCAAGGTATATCCCAAAAATAAAATTTGAATTAATAACCAAAGTAATTTTATAAAACTTTTTTAAATATAGTGCATATATAATTTAATAATTTCAAGCAAAAATGTGTACATATGATTATGATAGACAATTATATTCTTTTAATAAATTGCAGAGGTGATACACACAGTGCTGTACTAAGGCTACTTCTGCTTTACCATGAACCAGAATTATGTTCCTTTTTGGATACAAAAAGAGTATCTCCAGATCAGTACACAAAGGGATGGATAAGCACTCTTTTTGCTGGTGTTTGTTCCTTACCAGCCATTTCCACTATGTGGGATTTGTATTTTATGCAAGCTGATCCATTTTTCATGATGTTCCTATCGCTTATTATGGTCATCAATGCAAGGTAAATCTAATTTTATTCATGCAAAAGCTCATTTTATTGATAATGATAGTTTGATTTTGTATTTTTACCATCAAATTTTTCAGGGAACAAATTTTAAGCATGAAAGATGACGAAAAGCAGAGCATCATTGATGCTTTAACAGCAATGCCTTGTGCCTTGGAAGCTGAAGATGTTACGGATTTCTGTTCATTAGCCCAGTACTATGCCATGAAAACGCCTTCGTCCTTTAAATTGGATTTATATACCATTATGTTTGGAGAAGGAGGTGACGAAAAATTCATAACACATGCTTTATGCTTGCCGGTTTCCGCTCAAGAATTGGTTGAAAATTCGGTAGAAGTTTCATCATTGCCTAATGCTCCTGTAGAGGCTGTTAGATTTTTTTTGGTGGACTGCAGGCCTGCTGAGCAGTATAATGCGGGTCATTTGCCAACAGCATTTCATCTAGACTGTAACCTGGTAAGTTTTAATCATTTGTAAAACATCATTATTGCAACAGGAATAAATATTTTAAGTTCAAACAAGAATAAGAATAAAAATATTTGAAAATTAGCTTACCTAAAATTTCAATATCTAATTTGTAGATGCTTCAAGAACCAGCTGCATTTGCTACAGCTGTACAGGGATTATTACAAGCTCAGCGACAGGCCTTAGCCGTTGGGTCTCAAGCTGGAGGCGAACATTTGTGCTTCCTTGGTAGCGGGCGACAGGAGGAAGATCGATATACTCACATGGTTGTAGCGTCTTTCTTACAAAAGCATACTCAGTATGTTAGTATGGTTGTTAATGGCTACCAAGGTAACATTTTTTCTTAATTAAAAATTAATAATTTTCTTTATTTCTTCTTATAATTTTAATTTTTAACAGCTATTCACGAATATTTCGGTGATGAAGTTGTGTCCAGTCTCGTCGATCATAATTCACAATTCTGCCTAGTTTGTAATACTAGTTTATCAGAGGGAAATTCTAGTGAGACAAGTCCTGTAAGAATAAAAAATAACAACTCTGATCTTTTTGGCAAAATAGGACAAGCCATGAAATTAAAAAGTCAGGAAATGAAGGGGAAACTTTTTGACTACATCGTGAATCCGTCGGTAAGTGCCAATAACGGTGCAGAAAAGAAAAATGACAAGGATGTTGATTCAAGTAAAAGGGAAAGTAGCGCCCGTCCTGTTTTCAGTATAGATGATGATCACGATCTAGGTAAGTTCTAAATATATTTATAACAAAATTAAGAATAAAAAAGATTTATACAAATTTTATTCTAAAAAAGATTTTTTTATTGTTATACCGATAAAAATGTAACATATGGGTATTTTGCAAATTGCAGATATGATGACAGCAACTGCTCAAAGCGAAGAACCCGTTGAAGTAGTTTCTGTTCAGCAATGGTTAAAGGATCCTAGTTTGATACATTCCTTCAAATGTATGGAAGTTAAAGTTAATGGCTACGTTTATGAGAGGTAAACTTAATTAATAATTATATCAATACTATTATTTACTTTGATAATTATTTTAAGTAATATTTAATATGCATATTTTATCATTACAGCCACCTATTGGTTACTGATACACATATTATAGTTCTTCGAGAAATTCCAGGTCGTAAAGGAGCAGCTCATGTGATAGTAAAACGTCCTCTATCAAGTATAGTCAGAATAACATCCAGAAAGAAACATCCTGATTTAATAACGTTTAAATACGGATCGACCCAGTCTGATAATGTAATTATCTCCGATATGGATAGGTTTCTTATACCTAATGCAAGCGAAGCTACGAAGCTAATCTCGCAGCAAATTATGAAACAATTAAAAACGTCTGAATAGTTAACTGTAAAATTGACAGTTGTGCAGAACAATTCTAACTAAAACGAACACAACTAGAGTAGAATGATTACAGTCTACTCAGACTTTACCGTGATCATTTTTTCCAACAGACAAAAAATTTTTTTACTTGTTTTCGATGGTATACAATACTTTTTCATTTCTGAGACTGAGAAATGTTTTTAAAAGTAATAGTATACAATGCAAGTGATGCATAAAAAATATTATTAAGATCAAAATTGAAAGGTTATAATTTATAACAACTTACACTCTATGCACGTTTTGAAAAGGTGTATTTGTTTAATATAAAGTTAAACATACGAAATTTTTACCCGCTTTCTTAGTTAAAAAAAAACCTTTTTTAAAACATTCTAATCATATTGATTTTGCTTAAACTTCATAAATCACATGATAGTTTAAAATTTTGTTTATGTGCTATAAAATAACAAATCTAGATACACACTTTTTTTTATAATGTATTTTCTTCTAGAAAATAATTTTTCTTTCATTTATAAATGTATAGTTTGTATGTTAAAAAACTTAAGTGTCATATTGAGAAAAACATTTATGGTCTAAGAATTTATAAATTTCATGAAAATTAAGAATGGTAAACGTTAATTATTAGTGAGAATTTATTTACAAAGTATTATTTCTTTTTGAATAAAAATACGGATTCAATAATAAACATTCTATAATATTAGTCATTTATGTAAGACTTTAAATTACATTCAGTACTTATAATTAAAGTAAATGTACACAATGAAACAAGACTTACATGTTGCAATACATATAAACAGTTTCACTGCGGCTAACGCATAAGTTAATTTTTATGATTTTTTTGCAAAATTAATTCAAATTATAAATGATTAACCAAAATTGGATAGTTTTATAATTCAATAATGAATATCAATATATTTTAAAAAATAAAAATCTATCTTTCATAAATAGTTATCTTAAATACAATTTATAATTTATACTTAACATATATTTATTTTTGTCGCAGTGGATCTGTGAAAAGAAGTTTGTTATTGAAAATTAAAAAAAATAATTATTCAAATTTCTAATTATAAAACTATGTAAAGAAATTATTTCATGCTTCTGTTCAAAATTTGATTGCAGGCAGTATTGAATTAATTGTAATTATTTAATATTAATTATTAAATATTTAAAAATTAAAAATAAAAAGAACGAACCGTCTTCATAAAAAATAAATAAAAACATTGAAATGTATTGTACAATAATGAACTATATTAAAGCATAAATTGTTTATGGTTAGATGCAACTTTATCTAATACGATGTAAAAAAGAGAGAAAACCCTTATGCCATTGAATATATGCATTCAGACACTTTCATGTGCATATACTTTTAACCATAAAAATGTAAATATTAATTAAAAACTATAGTTATAATGCAATACTATATTATTAAATAAATTAGATTGTATAAGTTTGATGTTCATAAATACCACATCTATAATGTTTATAATTTTTTTTTTTTTTTGTAATTTATGAGAAAAGTTAAGTTTTATAAAGATTTATTTTTCATTAATTTATTTTTTAAATTAATTTTATATATTTCTATTTTTAACTTTATTTTCATTTTAAGATATATTGTTTTGAAAATTCATACATAAAAACTTTTATAATTTATTTGCTTTAATAAATACTTTAATTGTCTTTCAACGTAAAAATATATAAAAAATAAAAGTATCTATAGTTTTGTTTAAACAATAGCTTATGAATTATTAAGTTAACATCATGAAACTATTAAGCGTTTGTTAATTTATAAAAGTTTATTTTTATAATTATTAACTAATTTATCTTATTTTTTTAATTCACAGATAGCTTTTATTACATTGTTTAAATAAAAATAATTTTCTTATTTTTGTGATTTAATTTGTATTTTTGCAGTCAATGACGATTTTCTAGAACTACTTATATATTTTCAAAAAGTTATATAAAAAATCACCCTCTTATGAAATTTACATAATCTAGGTACATATTTTAATACAAAAAAATACCTAGGTGGTATGTATTAATGTTTTGTAAAAATTAAATAAAAATTTCAGTATACAAGTGTGTTAATTTGGTGTACTTGGTTAGTTTCATAAAAATATTAATTTTAATGACCATCATCTTTAACCCCTTAACTAGCAGTGGATCATATATGTGGAAAAAAATTGTGCTAAAATTGGCGGTGGATCATATATGCACAAATTGAAATAACGTGATTCTCCATGAATTTTGACCAAATTTGGTATGCAATTGTCAACGGGGTTTCTGTAGTACTCGAAAACTGTAGTACTTGGATTTGGGAAATACTCTTTGCAATGACCTGAGAGACCCTAACAAAATTTGTTATCACAAAAAAATTGAAAATTAATCCCTTCAATTCTTTTTTAAAAACCCCTTTCGGAATTCCATAAGCCAAAAACAACGACGGGAATAAAATCAGCGACCTGAAAAATCCCTATAGACACTAGTTTTGCATAATTACATAAAGTATTTGTGGCTACTAGTTTTGGCACGAGAAGTTATAAATACCTTGCCAGTTAAGGGGTCAATAAACTGTAGGTATGTACGTACTTACATATATAAGTAATGTCAACTCAAAATATTAAATTATAGCCATTAATATATTCAGAGAATGTGTCTTGTTTATGCAGCCAATTTTTAGCAGAAAATAATGTCTTAATGAGCACTATGCAGATACTTCTTTAATATTTCTACAATTTTGTATTTGATGAAATTTTAAATTAATTTCCGAGGCCATCTGTTGCTAATTATTTATCATTTGTTTTTTTTTTTTTCAATAAGTTTAAGATTTTAATGTGAATTATTTTCTCTAGTATTTTAGCAATATTCGATATTAAGAATATTGTTTGTAGTTTGATGCAGTATGTTTATCAGAAGCTTTATATGTATTGGTACTAAGTACATTAGCTTTTTTAAAAGCATTTGGCCAAATTACTTTGATATATTCAGTCATTATTTTCTTTGTATTTTCAATTTTTTTTATTATTTTTGTCGTAGATATAGTGTATTTTCATGTTTCATGTTAGCTTTCTGTTTATTTAATTTTGTATTTACGTAGTCCCACAGATGTCTCGAGTTGTTACAACGTGATTCTACTACTGTTGCTTCATATTTCATTTTTGCATCTCTAATTACTTTATCTAATATATTAAGATGTTTCTTGTTTTCTACTTTGAGTAAATAATTCTTTACATTTTTCATCTGTTTCGTATAGGTTTCCTAGATTTAGAATAATTATTATTTTTTCTTTTATTTGCGCTTTGAAACCATATTTACACATATCTGTATTTCAATAATAAGAGATTCAATTCCCTTGACTATTTTTCTTCATTTTTCATTAAATTTCAATTTTTTGTACTTATTATTGTTTTTAATTTCGTTAAATTTACAAAAATATGATTTTTTTTTTAATTTTATCTTGTAAAATTGTCTTATCAAAATTTACATAACAAAGGATATAGTGGTCTGTGATTTTGGGGCAGGTATTTTTTCAGAATGATAAATTTTTACATGGGTATTTCATACAAATTTAAAAACCTCGAATTAAAAATTGTCAATAAACACAATTAATAGGATAATAATATTTAAAAAATAATTATTTTCATATTAACTAAATTATGTCTAAACAAATCCAAAATTCAAAAAATCAGAATAAAAGAGGGAAAAATTTCTAATTTAACATTTTAGAATGAATATTTTGTAAATTATTTTTTTAACATTTTATTTTTTTTTATTTATTCTCTGATATAGCAAATATCAAATTTTTATTTGTTGGTTTATATAATAAAAATCTATGTTACTACAGATCGCACTATTAAGTTTGCCGAAAGTTTAATATTCCTATTACTTAACAATTCAATGCGAACTATTTTTATTTTATTGAAAAAATATCCATCTTAAAATCTGGTAATTCACAAAAAAAACTTTTCCTAACTTGATCCCTATAAACAAACCTCTGTCAATTCTGCTGAAAACTGCAGCAGACCATATGTGATTTATTTTCGATTCCGATTGCGATTCTGACAAAGAAAAATTACCAGGTGTATTCGTGCATCCAGCAGAATTCAATCAGAATTAAGTCATGAAATTGCAGCAGGCGTTTGAAGCAATATTCACCAGAAATCGGAAATAGACCACGCGCGGTCTGCTTTAGTTTCAGTTTGGTAATTATGTTAATTTGGTAACATGTAGTTATTACAAATTTTGTATTAATTAAATATTTAACGAATATTCTGTTTAAATTAAGATAAACATAAAGTAGTAAACATAGTTCTTTGAAGAATAACATCTTTGAAAAAAAATAACATAACTTTGTAGAAAAATTTCGGTGCCCAGACAACACCACCATATCTACTCATCCGTTTTCGAACTCGTTGAAACTCAATTCTAGGTCCGTTTCATAGTATCAGATCTGGATCAAAATAATTTCATCGAGGTAATAAAAATCCTCTGAAAGATAACTATACGATTTTGGTATCACCGAATTCAAAATTGAGATCCGTTTGACCGCATTAGATTAGGGTTAAGATAATTCTAAGGTCAAATTGAGTAAAAAACCTTTATGTTTCAATTACCGATTCTGAATGCTAAAATATAAAATTTTACTAGGATTTTGATTAAGAAGCATCACGGTCGATGAAATGTACACGATGGTTACAGATTGCTGCTGGTCGCACTAAAGAGAGACAGCAACAAAAAAGAAATCAAGTGTAAAAAACCGCTTGTAAATTTTTTTTGAAAATACTTAAAAAGTCGAATACCATAAAATATAATAAAGTTAAGTACATTTTCGATATTTGTCGTGAGAGCTGAAAATAATATTAAGAGTTAAATCGGGCAATTTGTAAAAAATTTTAACGTAATATACCAAAAATAACAGTTTCTATTACAAATATGTAACATTGAACTAACTATGAACTTTTTTTCTTAGACCTTGTGTATTTATACGAGAACACGAGCAAATATCAATAACATTATAAACTGTAATATTTTTATCAAAAATATTTGAAAAAAAATAACTCAAAACTAAGTACATTGAAATATATTGAAAAATTATTTACTATAATATTATAGAAATTTTTTATTTTTGAATCAGGATGATTGTGTAACACGTAGATACACTAACTAGGAGAGTATCGCATCTCCGGGTCACAGATCTTGATGAAACTTTGGGATATGTTTTTGGGTACTTACCAAAAAATGAGGAAATCCAAAGCCGTTCGGTCCAACGCTTCGGAAAACTCATTTTATCAACGTTTTTTTTAAAGAAAAATATGAAAAACAAGCTTCTACATGAAATGCAAATAATTCACTCTATGAATATTCTCAATAGATTTTCAATAACTAAAACCAAAGTAGAAAAAAAACAAGCTTCAATTTGCCGTTTTTAGAATTAAGAATTGATAATTAGAACCAAAGTTATGCTTGTTTAAAGTTGAGCAACGA
>UELX01003540.1:0-22810 GCA_900480035.1 Eupelmus urozonus
TCAAAACTAACACATGTAAAGGGTCGATCATGGGCATGGCCCGTATAGGGGCCATCCCGTCCTCTAAAGGTTAAACTGAATTCTATAAACTATAATATTATCAAAACGTTATAGCTGAAATTTAAACGTAATTATTACTTTTTGATATTTACGTCAATACGTGAGAAACTTGTTCTTTTTTATTCAATGACCATTTTTGATCATTTTTTCATAAAATCTTCATCGTTAGAAAAAATTAGTCAAAAAAACTGATCATGCTAGATTGAAAATTATCTTGCATTATAAAGTGGGAAAAATAAACACAAACATGGAATGTTCCGAGATATTATTAAATTTTTATACGAATTGTTTCAATTGCTAATTCGCGTTATATTTACATCAAACAATATTGTGATTTTCATCATTTGTTGTTATATCATTTCGAAATATAAAAAGTAAGTTATTTTAAACACATCTTTGTTTAAAAAAAGTTTATAACAAAACTTTAAAAAATTGTTTCATTACATTTTATTTTACCTAATCATGAATAATTAATATTGCTACAATTTATATAGTATGGAAGTAATTAACCCAATGATACTGCGGTAATATAACCTTTGCGGTAATCAACCTTTTGATTTATAACATTTTATTCTTAAATCATTCAAACTTTCTGAAATTTTTATGATTTCAGTGTCACCTAATAATTTGTAAAGTTCCATTGATAAATAATAATTTTTATGTAATATTCTTTTGGATAAATATTTAAAAATAGTTTTAATAAGAAAAAGGACGTCACAAATACGCCGAAAGTTTTTGACAGAAGTGAATGGAAAGCTAAAGTTCAATATGAGGGTCACTCTCACAATTAATTAGTTTATTTCAAAGTATACCTTAAATGCATCTACATAATGATCAATGCATGTTTTTGTTCGAAGAATGCACAAAAAAGTTAGTGCCGCTATTAAAAAGTGACTAAATTAAAAGGTTTAATTCTGCATTTGCAAATTCTCACTTTTTTTATTAGAAGTAATATAATTCATGGATCTAGTTATTGAGAAAAGACGTCAATGGACTTTTTATCGTAAAGTAAGCATCATCTCACCCGTTGAAAAATGATGCGAGGGAAACTTTTAGAAAATTATCATAAAGCGCAGATCATTCAGTACTCTTCTTCGAGAAAATTTATGATCTTGTGACTTATATTGGCGTCGGTATTATATAGAAAAGTACCTACTCTCATTAACGGAGGCTACTGCGTATACAGAAAATTAATGACTTTTGTAATAAAACGTTGCTGTAAAAAAAAGTAAAATAAAAAGTTTAAGAAAAATGGTTACTATAATCTGTTATAATGCAAACATCAAATATAATCAGACGTTCATGTTAAGATCATTACTAAAATTATTATTATCCAAAATATTTTGTTGTTAGGTCTTTATAATCAAAAGGATCTTAATATTAATTTATTATCAATCAATGATATTATTTTATTAGAAATTGATTTGTTAAAAAATTAAATTAAAATATTCAGAAACAAGTCTTATTAGATCAGCTAATATTAGGCAATGAATGACCGAAGTCTGAAAGATTTTAAAGACGCTATTATAGCAACACTGTTCGCATATAAATTTTGAGTGATTTCACGTATCACGTTTTTCTACTCATTTTCTCATTCTGGCTCTCGTATAAATTAGGTGTAAACTGGTCTTTCCAAGAATTTCCTGAAATGTGAACACACTTGAGAAAATTTCATGTTATGTTCAATCAGGATGATTAAATCGAAGTTCGAACGCAATCTCTAACTCGTAAAATGTCTTCAACATCTCTTACTATGATATACAGAGAAATTAAGGATATCTTGAAAACAGGTCTATTAATTTCTTGTCAATTCAATAAATACAAATTTGGAGAGCAAGGGATGAACGATCCAGTGGTAAAAATGTTAAAAAGTGCGTAAATTTATGAAAATTTTTTTTGTTGGTAATACTGGCTATAAAGGCATATATCTATCAAATAGAATCATACCTGAAAGTGCGTAAGAATGAGATAAAAATAAAATTTTTTCAGTAAATTTCCCAAGAAGCTGGTGCATGACGCACGGCATTAGGCATGAGTTTTCATAAATAATAAATTCGTTGACAATGAGGGTATTTGCTGCACGTAACTTGCCGATTCAAAACACTTTTACGATGCAAATTACATACTTCGGTTCATTCATCTTTTTCTTATTTTCAGTCATCAATACATATTCAAGTTTTATCTAGACATTTGTAGGTATTAGATGAAATTTATATTTCTTCTCAATATTAAAAAAATGCATATTTAAAAAAATCGTTATGAATACATTACTGCACGAAAAGTAAAACTGTACTAAAAAATTCCTATAAAAGCTTTTGACTGCATGGTACTATGCACATGAGGCCGACTTTTCGAATTTTTTTATTTTTTATTATCATTTCATTCACGATAATGTGAGAAGCGTTTGCAATGTTCATGCATTATTGATTGTATGCATTCATGTGATAACGGCTAGAATCTAGAATACGTCAACAAATTCACACGATAGAAAATATTGTATTTTGAGAAAATTATGTTTGAGAAAACATACAATTTATGATATTTTTTTTATTTAAAATTAAATATAAAAATTAATAATTTAAAATGGAAATTGTATTAATTACAATATGTGTATCTGATTTTCACATTTAAATTTAAGTCGATTATCAACTGAATAGATGTACTGTTAAGAAACGGTGACCGACCTACAATAGCGTACCGTTAAAGGACGATTTTCTGAGATGAAACCTACTCACTTCGATTTATATATTAATATTTCAAAATCATACATATATACACAATAATAATTTTTGCTTAAAAATTCAGGTAATCTATTTAGTTTTAATAATTAATATAAGATACCTTGAAAATAATGTAAACTATTAACACGTGGCGTCAATTAAACTTAATTATAAAATTTTAGTAAATGACGTAAGTAACTTTAAAAATGATAAAAACTATCAACACGTGCCATCAATTAAACTAGAATATTTCTGAAATTAAAACCCTTGCATAATTAGTGTCATTTTAGTAGTAATATGAGGACTTATCAATCCTAAGCATCTTTCCGGTTGCTTAATGTTCATTGATCGGGGAAACCAAGTTTTTGCATAATTTCTTCATTAACCATAAGTTTAACGAAAATTGTTGACTCATGTACCTTTAAGGTGTCCACGTTAACTTAGAATATATATAGACTAGGATTCTACCTTCTGTATTAGGCAACAGAATTTAGAAATAAATCAATCTAGAAAAACACGTTTGTCGAAATAACGTAAAGCTATTTCATCAATAAGATCACGATACTGAACTTCAACCTTTCCTTACAATCAGCAAAAAAAAAAAAAAATACCTCATCCCCTCATTACCCACCAAAACTTAACAATCCCCAAATCCAAAGCTCGCACTAACCCAGCACACCACCCAACCGACCTTTATCCTCTCTCCCCTATCATCCCACAAAACCTTCCTTTCCCAACAAGACAGAAAGCGCCCGCTTAATGTTCCCCACCCCGCGGAAGCCGCGAGCAAAAGAGAGAGAGAGAGAGAGAGACCGGCTGCGTATACACCACATCGCACCGGGGCCCCACTTCTCGCTTCCGATCGCACGGGAGAAAATGAGCGCACCGCTAGCACCGAGGCAGGAGGCCCCAGTTGACCGAGGGAACGCCGCCGAGACACGCGCGGCTAAGACCACCTTCTCCTCTCTTTCCTAGACTGTTTCGCCAAGGATAGCCGAGTGTGTGTGCTTTTACCTACCGTCGCGAGTTGCTTCTGAGGTGCTTTGTTGCCTGGAGGACGAGGGGAGAGATTAAGGGGTGAAGTTGAGGTTCGTTTTTTTTTTTGAGGATTTTTTAGGGGTTTGGAGAGTGGTGGGTTTGGGGTTTTGGGGGTGGACGAGTGAGTTTGAGAGTGCGAGGACGAGTGGTTGAGAGAGCTTAGTTTTTCGGGTGTGTTTTGAGAGAAGTTTTAGATGAGGGTGTTGGATTATATAGATAATTAAGGATTTATTTATTTGAAAAATGTAAAAGTTCACAAAGTATTTAAAAATTGTGAGATTTTAGTTATTTTTTATTATCACATTAAAAAATTTGTTTCTTGTGTAAAATTATTTATACAAAAAATAATAAAAAAATATTTTATAATTTTTATGCAAAAGATGAAAAAAATGATATTAAAGAGATATTCGTATTTCCTGTATGACATTCTGAAATAAATTTTATTTGTTTCACTTGGAATAATTTCTTTTGGAAGTGAATTTTATGAAGCTTGTCTTCAGAATTTTTATGATTCACAAGGTTGAAGTTGAAATTAAGTTTTACTACTATAAGTTCTCCATATTCCATAAATTTGCAATCTCAGTTGGCATATACAATTTCCGGAAAATAATTAGAGTTTGTAAAAGAAATAAAATATTTTGAATAATGAAAATACTTATTGATTTAATTAAGACAGAAAAATTGATAGAAACTAAATAAGATATCCTTATAGTAATAATTGACATAGACTCATTAAAAATGTAAGTCCACGGTAATAATTTACCTGCTACATAACTCAAATATTCTTTGTGCCAAAATTTTTTCTGCAGTAATTATTGCCTTATGCATAAACCGCAATAATAAATTAAAATGTAAATGCCAAAATCCATCATTCAGAAAACCCCAAGTTTCCCACACAAAAAATTACCAAAGATAACGTCACACAATCACACTCATCAACCAGCCCCCCCACAATTTCACCGACAACAACCCGATCCACACCGTCCGACTAACTCGGCCCTTTTCCACTTGTTGCAGAGTCGCGGCGCAGGTGAGCAGCTCGGCGGCGCGAAAAGCCAAGGTGACTCTCGAGTAAAAACAAAAGAGAGGGTGGAGGAGGCGGCGGCGGTCGGTGGAACTTATACAGATAAACACAGCGAGATTTCGCGACTTCCGTGCTATTCGTCCGTGCCGGGCTTATGATGGACCTGTGATCAGCCTTGAGGCGAAAAGAGCAGCGGCAGTTATTTTTGTTGTTATTGTCATAGTGCTGCGCGAGCGGATCATTACCTCTGCCTGGCTTCGTGCTGTGACTGCGAAGAGAACGTAAGTTGGTTTTTAGTATGATGATATTGTGCGATTGTTGGGTGTAGACGTGTTTGGAGGCGTTAGGAGCCGGTTTTTTAAGGTCGGCTTTTCGGTGCAATTTCGAGTTGTTCTGGACGCCGCGCTGACTTTTATTTTCGGCGCGCGTACGTCTACGTTCATTCAAATGAGGCGGCTACGCTAGTGACAAACGTTTTGTAATGAGCCGCTGAATGCTGTAATATCATTCCAGAATAATCTTTTAGGATTACATTATTTTACTAAACTACTTTGTATCGTTCATTCGTTAAAAGTACTTTGGTTCCAAATTTCTCGATATTAAAAAAAGGAAATTCAAATCTTCTTCGAACTTAAAAAGTCACAGCTGTCTTAAATTAACGGTAAACGTCGTGAAAGGACTCTCTCGCCGATGTGCATTCTCCAATCGGAAACCAGGCCGCGGACAAGGAAAAGATTCGCGCCTTCGCTAAAATTCCAATAAACCCGCCCGTATCCGCCGGGTCGTCCCCATAATAAGATAACCGGACTATAAAAAAACAAAGACAAAAGGAATCCGTCTCCGTTTAAAAATCGTACAAAGCCAAGCACCCATTCGATCGAGCCTGCGATCGTCCGATCGGGTTCCGTGGAAAGAGAGAAAAAAAAAGCGAACGTCGCAGCGCTTGTATAGTTTCTAAAAGAGTTCGCCGGCCTGGCGGAGCTGGCTCTGAAAAATGAAAGTACAGCGCGCCGCGAGTCGGAAAGGGCCGCTGCTCGGCGAAAGTAGCGTGCGCCGGTGCGGTTATGGAAAAAAATTTTGTTTCCAGCTGACATGGTAAATGCACACTGGTACGGTAAATAGGTTTGCGAGCTGTATTGTAGGCAAATTTTGGTGGGGTTTGGTTTGGGTTTTTGTTTTGGGGAGGAAGCTTTGAGATTTAGTTTTTATGGATTAGGAGAAGGTAGTGTTATTTTCGATGATGAGCTGCGGGAAAGGATTTATAAAAGAGTCATTTGTTTTCATAACAATTTTTTCCTTGTTATTGAAAAGTTTTTGGTGTTTACAAATTGGAGTGCTTGGTTAAATAATATTTTTTGAACGAGGAATTTCGCTGTAAGAGATTTGATGGAAAAAATCTGATATAGAAGGTAATTACGCGTAATTTTAAAAAATCAGAAATCAAAAATGAAATAAAGTTTTGAATTACGTAGAAAATAGCTTCTGGACGCAACGTGAGAAAAGGGAAGGGATTATAGCACTGTTTTTTATGTCCTTCTAGACGTTTCAAGCCGTAATAACGTCCTCATCAGAATTTTGTAATACTTGTAATACATGTTATGTTTTTTTCCATTCTTATGTAAACTTAGAGATTGAAATTCATTCATTTTACTTTTAGCTGCGGTAAACGTAAACTATAATTGAAAAAGAATAAACGAAATAGACTTAGTTTCAAATTACTTTATTTTTATATTTTAAGGCTTAATTAGAGACCCGGATTTTTGATAAAGAAATTTTAACCAACATCAAGAACAATAAGGAAGCTGCTTTCGCAACACAATTACTTAAAAAGAAAAAAAGAGAATAAATTCAATCCGCGAGGCAGAAGAGCCATTAAAACGTCTTAAATAATTTTCTTCAAAATTAACATAATCGTTACACAATCCGCTTAAACACACTCTGCAAATACCACATCCGGAACTAATATCCTTAATCGAAGCCACTTACAAGCCGCATTTCTCGAATACACTCGCAACGCGAAAAAGGCGAATCAAACATCCACGTGCATCAATCTAACCGACTCTACCTCGAAAAAGCGAGCAAAACAGAAAACTTCATCCAATTTTCAGTTTTCTCCTCGCTGTTACGCGCATTATGCGAGCGCCTCTTGTGTCTCTCGCTCAAAAGAAATTATATTATCGCACCGGCTTCCGCGTGCGCACGTGGCCTCAGACAGCTCCATTCGGATGATTTCGTAACTCCCCGCAAGTAGGGCTCCGCGTGCATATACAGCTACATACGTACTAGACAGTTGCGTGCAAAACGAATTACGAAGGCGACGCTTGCCTCGAGGCTGAGACGGATTCTAGATTGATCCACGCTGTGGTATTTTTGTTTTAAGTAGCTCGGATCGATGGGTTATGGGAATTACAGAGCTGCTCGCGGAAAGCAACAAAGTTGCGCCGGGTTTGTGAGTGAGTTGTTATTAGTGAGGCGAGGGTAACGGTAGAGGTTGGTTCTTTGGCTAGCTTTCTATGGGAGCGGACGTTGGGGTTTTTAAAAATTTGGCGCATTGTTTTGCCGGGAAGTGGTGTTTGAAAGGCGAGCGTTTCTTCGATTCGTGATGTAATGGAAAATCTGAAGGACTTCATAGAATTTTAACGGAAAAATTGTGTGTAAGACTAATTACATTTTGACGATTTAGGCATTATTTTTTTACGTTTTGATTCATTGTAAGTTAGTCATCTCATATATTTCGTTTTTCATTGACAGTAGTACATTATCCAGTAAAATTAATTGTTGTTAAAAACTGGTTTTTATAATTTTTTGCACCCGTATTTAATATTCAATAATAAGGATGTTTAGCTTTACATTTGCGGTTAGATACGAATTTATAATGAACGTATTACGATTTTAAGGAAGCAGTTTAAATTCTTTAAAAACTTTGTTTACTGCTCATCCAGGAAAAATAATTAATCTATGAATCTTTTTTGACCGCAGACGTAATAAACATAATAAAAAACATTCTTAGAATATCCTTTAACTCTGGCTAAAAATTTGATCATCCTACTATGCAACGCTTTTCACCTCATCATTTTCTAGGCAAACAGAATCTCTTGTAAATACTTAGAAAACGTTACAAAAGGCGTCTCATCCACTTGCGAAAAATTACATTTTAAAATAAACCTTTTTCAAAACGAAATCGACGCCAGCTACTCCACTATCAATCCGCGAAAGTTACTAAAAACACTTTTTCAATGAACCCCACCGAAAGCTAACTCAAGACTCCAACATCAACATTATTAACCCAGAAATTCGCACGCAAACGAGTTCATGGAAAAGGCCAAGTATGCTAATAAGTCATTACGCGCGAAATTGAATCGACGAGGATGCGTAGACGAGAGCCGGCGCTTCGGCCGGCTCGCAAAATTGCCTCGCGCTTTGTTACGCGCGTTACCGCATCATTTTTTTTTTCGTTGCTTCTTCCTCCGCGATGGCGCCCCCCTTAGCACTTAAACTTTCCCCGCGCCGGCACAACTTCCTCTCGAGCGAGAGCATCGACACTTACGGAGATAGTCTCGTGCTCGACTGGAGAGATGCTTCTTTGCGCGCGTTTAGGAGCTGGAGATTATCTAAATAGTAATGAGAGGATAAGGAAGCTTTCGAGGCTCGCGTGACGGAGTGATGGTGTGTTATGTTGGTGTAGAGGTTTTGTTTTGATGGGAGAGTGGTGGTTGGGGGGTTCGTGTGGTTGAATGGATGACGTGTTTGACTGGTTGTTTGAGGGTCGGTGAATGGTGATTGTGAAGGATTAATTGTGGAAAGAGTTTTTTAATAATATTGGTGTTGGAAGTATTTTTCGTTTGAGATAGTTTTATTTACGAAAGTGTGATTACTTTTGCTCAAAATAGTTTAAAAGCTAGATTCTTTGCTGATTTTTCTACCAAATTTAAAATACAAAGAACAAAATATAATTATTTTTTGCAACGTACAAAATATATGTGTAATATTTGATCGTTTTAAAGTATTAAAATCAAGAAAATATTTCACTTTGTTTTAAATTGTTTTATTTAGATAAAAATGTTATATTAAACACTACCTGTTTACGTGATTAGCGATTCGAATCATTTAACAATCATTTATGAAATTGCATGCATGTACAAAAAACGTTGTAAAAAGCAAACGAGGAACGTGTCCAATCATCCGAGCAAAAAACGCGCGAATTCAGCCATTTCGATGTAAAAAAATGCAGATTTTAAGCCGAGGCGAGAAAAAAGTTTTTAACTACAGTCAGCTTTCTAAGCGACATCTTGGATGAGGAATTCGCTACTTGCACAAAAAGTGAAAACTACATATGTGTCTAGTCCGTTTATTAAGTGATTTAAATTGTTTTAAAATAAAAAATAAAATAAATTAGAATCGGTGTTTGAATTCTTACTGAATTTTGGAGAAGAATGCACAGGAATATAAAATTTTAATAATTTAAACTAAAAATACAAGAAGTATAAAACTAATAATTATGCCAAAAGATTTAGGATTAAGTTTAATTTTTTTAATGGCCTATTCTTGTTATTTTTTATGGATGGAACAAATTTACTTGTATATAAAACTAGGTATTTATACAATATTATTGATGTTGATTAATTTACTATCGAAATATATACTGTATATTGTCAAAATATAATTATACTATATATTGCATTTCCTATTAACAAAAAATATATTGCTTTTGCATATTCAATTTTTTGTCAAATGTTAAATTATTTTAATGAAAGGAATTTTGTAATCTTTAATCCATTGCAATTTATCGAATTAGCATATTTCCTCAATAAATAAAGTTTTTCTATCCTTAAAGAATTAATTAGAATCATTGATTTCCGATAAATTCAGTCAGATTTTTCTTGTTTTTTTCTACTGCTACTGTCTTCTTATAGCGTTCCGTAAAACCTAGGCCAAAAAGTATTTTGTTTAACTTTATATTCGAAGTATTATTCATTATATATTTAACATCAGGATTAACTAAAGGGGCTCTCAGCATTTCGTAGTTATTCAGAATTCGATATTCTTGAGCAGAGATTTTTCACTTCCTTATCCGTGCTAGATCTTAAAATAAAGTGACAATCGTCAAGCGTAGCGCCTCTTGAATTAATTGTATGGATTTAAAAAATTAGGTCCTGGATCGAGACTGATCATGACAGCCGTAAAGTGAATAGCACCGAGATGGACAGTGGCAAGTGTACGTTGATTAAGTTTGAGAACAGGTTAAATGTGCCTTTTTTCGATTTCTCCTTCTATAATTTTCCAAGTCATACAAATTGACCTAATTTTTATGTCTGCGCATCAAGGTAATGTTTTGATTTCTGAATATATATTATATGAAAATCCCGTAATTGCATCGGACGACTGACTTTATACCTTCTTTTTCTGATCTTGAAGATGAAATTACGAGGTGTAATCAATAAAAGACTTTCACATGGAAAGTTAAGATTTCATTTGTCTGGAGCTAAAAGATACATTCTTTTTTTAAACGTAAACCTTCCTATACTACAGTAAAAAAGCAAAAGTTCATTAAAAATAAGGATACCACTAACTTTATTTGGTTATTATCAATTATATAATTTTTGAAAGATCTATCAAAAGTTCTATAAAATTTACGAGAACTACCAACAGTCACGTGAAAGCCTTAGGAGTTCACCAGTTTCACAAGTAGTCAATTTGCATACCATTTTACTTTTCATTACTTTACCATTAATAAAGCAATAACAACAAAATTTTCACGCACAAAAGTAAGCCTAAATTGCCTCAGACCAAACACAACCCAATTCACTAACCCACATGACGAAACATCTCAATCATCGGTCAAATTAAAAATCGGCTATCAAAACATTTCAAAAACACCAAGCCGCCTGGTTACAAAACTCCCAAATACGCTTTTTTTCGATGAGCCGTGTACCAAGCCGGCCTCAACCCATTCGACGAAAAATTCATAGCAACGATCATCCAGAGCCATAAAATAAGCAATAGCAGCAGTAGCCATTGGCAAACGCGGACTCTCGCAAGATACCGGCACTTTCGCAATGTCTTGGCCATACATGCGCAGCATCGCCGCTGGACCGCCGGCGCACCTGTTAACTATAACCGCTCGCACTTTCGATTCGAGCGCGCGCTACAGAATTAGGTCTTTGCTGCGCGAGCTCCATTCACGAGGCGAAGTAGGGGGACTGGATTTTATGGGGCTTTGGCTATTTGGAGGTTTTGTTTACGGTGCCGGTAGGCGAAAGTAACGCGGGCAGGTGCGGATTCGATGCGAGGTCGGTGGGCAGTGATGAAAGTTTTATGGGGTATTAATGTGTGGATTAGAGGAAGGTGGGACGGGCGTTTTGTATTTGGATTGCATTTGTGGATGTCTGGTTGGGAATTTTCCGAACTTTCGACTGTAGTCGATGGTGATTTTGTTCGGAGAGTTTAGAAGGTAAAATTTGGTTACGTAAGGATTAAATTTTCTTTTTAGAATTATTATTTTAAATAAATTAGATTTTGATGTACATGTGTGAATGTGAATTTAGTGAATTGAATTTTTGGTTTTTCACTACTATTTTAAAAAATAACAGTTTAATAAGCAAAATCAAAATGATATTCGCAAATTGAAAATTTCTGGAATGACAATAGCTATTCAAATAAACGTCAGCTGAAAATTTGAAATAGCAAGAAATGTGATCACGCAACGTCTTGTGTGAGAACTAGTATAAAGTTAGTAGAAAAGTATTGAAAATGTTTTCATAAACCTTATTAAACCTCTAAAATTGCACTAAAATAATTCTTGGGCCGTCAAGGTAGAGATAAGTACATAGTTATAAGTAATTATATCACTGTACGAATAAAGAGTACTAAGACTTTTTAAGTTTGCCACTTTAGATTACGCAAGAAGTAAAGCACTTAAAGGGTCATCGTTTGGCGATTAATCGGTTATTGCAAGTGCGAATCATGTGGCAAAAGATCAACATTTTCTCAAAGTAGGATCAGTTTTGTAAATGAAATTCGAAAGTCACAATAATCATAATGAGACCTCGTCACAAATTATTTTTACAACCTTCAAATATTAATAATCATTTACCGCCTACACAATATCACCGTGTACTTTATCAATCTCGGTAACTGATAATAGTTGTTGAAAAAAATCAAACGTATAATTTGCTCTCTAGTCTCTTCCTCAACTGTCTCTATCTCTCGCTCCACTCATCCTCATCTCTCTCTCTCTTTCTCTCTCTCTCTCTCTCTCTCTCTCTCTCTCTCTCTCTTTCGCTTGCTCCCTCTCCCTCTTTCCCTCCATCTCTTTCGATTCACTTGCACGTCAGGTTAATGCGCCGAACGTATCCGTGTATGAATGTATTCAAACATACTTACAAGTACTTACACATTCACACACACTCACATACATACACATACACACACGCACACATGCACACACACATTCACACGCACGCACACATACAGATGTTCACGCACATGATCGCACGCGCAAACATATACACAAGTGTACAGCACTTATGATTTTCTGCGCGAACACTCGTCGCTCGTGTATGTGCGTGTGCGCTTCATAACGCTCTTCCGATGACTAGGGAAATGACAGTGAAGAAAGCGTGGCCGAGAAGCCACTGCCTGCCTGTCTTTTCCGAGTAATAATCAGGAATCGCGAGCGCGCTGCCGTTCGAACGCCGGCTAAGCTATCTGCCTAAGTAGACATTAAATTTGCCCCGGAAAATGTGGCTTGGTTCGCAAATCTTTCAGCAAACATGTCGCGCTGCTATATCGCCTTTTGTTGTGTCAAAAGATAGTTGCTAATGAAGTCATGTACTTTTTTTTACTTATTTATATGCTATTTTAGTAACTTCAGCAAATACTGTAAGATTGTATTTATTGTTATGTTTTTGTTAAACTTTTGCATTGACATAACTGAATAATTTTCGTAAATGTAATAAATATAATTATTTTAGATTTTTTCAAGAATGGTACCTATGCGTTTTTCTACTCATAGAAAAAGGATGCATAAAAAAATATTTACTGAGCACTATTTAAAATTACAAAACAACGTTTCAGATTTTATAAAACCTTAGCCGTGATTAGTTTCAAATTTATGTAAATTCTTTCTGTATCATAAATGTTTACGACATTTTCACTTTTTTACGTAGTTCATTGCAATGTTGCAGCAGGTGTTAAAAAGAGTATATTACGACATTTTCGGCATTAATAGAAGATGTTTGAATTTCAGTCAATAATTACTACCATTCATTATTTAATAAAATCACTTAAAGTGAACTTCTATATATTTTTTCATGCATGCTATTATTCTGGAAAATCATTAATAATCGACCTTTCCGAGGTAATAAAAGAAAAGAAGAATAAGTAGAATCAACATGTTCAGAGATAATTTTTTCCTTAATTAATGAAAACAAACTCTAAAACACAAATATAATGCACTAATGATTTATTTCTAAAAATTCTGCGAAGGAATCACATAAAAAATGACATTTAAACACTGCGCAGCAGTTTTATAAGTGAGCAGTTCAAACATGATTTTTTTCTGATTTCGTATTACTCGTCGGTAATACGATGGCTATTGAACAATTGTATATGGTAATTAAATTTCAAAATACGTATACTATTTACGGTTGCACATATTGTCTATTTCATATGTTTATACTTGATAGTAGCATTGTAAAAACTTACTTAAGACTTTTCACGTTTAATCTATGTTAATTTTTCAACTAATTATTCAAATTAATTTTAAAAGTTTACGTAACTCTTTTTAATTTGTTTAATTAGAAAAATGAGTTTAATACATTTATTTACGTATTTGCTTTGTCGACGTTTCGGAGGGATTAATAAACCTGCCTTTTTAAGACTAAAAATATAAAATATACAAAAATTTATAAAAACCGCAAGTACAGAATTAATGAAGAGCGGAAAACATATTATTAACATACCTTATCGTAATTGTAAATAATATGCATGCCTAATAAACATTGTAAAAAATAAGCTCTAAAGAGCTTATCGTCGATAGGAGAAACTATCAAAGAAAATTAAAAAACTAAATTATAAACAATTTAAAAGTTACATACCAAAAGCGTTATGTTTAAAAATTTTCCTGGAAAAGAAACTTACACTCCACGATCGCGAACGAGTTCGCGGTTGGAGGCCATTTTTTTGATAAGCTGTTGACAGCATATCAGCCACAGATGTTACTGGCGAGGGTTCAAAATAAATTTGAAATCCAAGCCACGATTCAATTCGCGAACGCGGAAATATAGTAAATCTTTTTAATTCAAAAGTGGATTAGATTTTCCCTAAAAAGAAATAAAATGTTTAATAAGATTTTAAATTAATTTAATCATTAACTAGTTGCCTAATCGAACCTAGGATTTGTGTCGAAATGTTAACTTTATTGTGGACCTTTTCATTTTTTAATTACAAAAAGAAATATTTCATAAAATATTTCGCATAAAATTCATTAAAACTTAGAATTACATTGATCTAAGAATCTAAAATAAATCTTTAATCTTTAACGTAATTTGTGGCCTAATATATATTTATGAGAGAATACCGTAATATATAAGCGAAAAAAGTATAAGCTACATTAATCACACGAGTTATTTTTTTAATTGCACTTTTACTATTGTCCATTCGATCATCATTTATGTATCGCTGGCAGCGATCGTACGTCTGAAACGTTATGCTCTCTAGTCTTTTTTTTTACATGTAAAACGGTGTAACGCAGTTCTTTGAAGTAACCGTCTACAAATGACGTTGTCGAAGCTAATTATGGTTATTTGACCTAGTGTTACAGAATAAACCTAGAGTATTAATTTTCTTAATGCCAGTATACAAAATATGTAATGCGTTTGTATGGAATATTGCATGTGACTTTAAACTTTCTAGAACATATTTCTCTGCAAACTATTTTATATAAAAGATTCACGTAGAATCAAAATAAAAATCTGTTTTTAAAGTAAAAGTGAAAATTTAGCGTTTTGATTTTTCGCGCTACTCTTACTTCTAATTCTAACCATCAATCAAAACTTTCATAATGCGGTGAATGACTTCTTACTTTTTGATCATTATACTATTCTAAGAAAAGAAATATTCAAAACCCTGAATTTCTTATGGTTCTCGACAGTTCGCACGTATTCGACACGCACATTTCTTTTTATCGCATTGACGTCAAACCGGTTTAAAATTTTAAATTATAATGACGCCAATGTCGCATCTCCGATTGATAGAAATTTAATCCTATCTGAACGTGTATTAAACACCTTTCGTTAATTTTACATATTTCGCTCAAGCCAATCTACTCGATAAAACGAAAATTCAATCTCATCTTTGAAAAATCATCAAAAAATCCGTGTCATCCCGTTAATTGAAGCGAGCTTTCAAAGCTTTGCAATAATTCTATTTACACTCTTGTAACAGCAAGGCCAGAGTTCACCTACTTAAATCAACAGTACGGATATTTTCCAAGTTACACGTGCGCGGAGATAGGCGGGGAATCCCCCAATTAGCATTCGCAGCGCGATGGACGACGAAAAATTTATATTTCAATAAATCTTAACTGTTGCAGCAGCGTTTGAATTATAATGCTAGTCGTCCTGTTGCTGGCCGATGATTGGCTTGTGTAACATTTTTTTTTTTCAATTCCGATGATAGTTTTTTCTTTTACTTTAGGATCGCGTAATGCGACACGGCGTAATATGACTGTTTCGTTGATTAGGCGTTATCGCATTTTAATGAGTGTAAGGTTAAATTTTATGACGAAGTGAGTCTTGTGTGCAAAATAAATATTTAATTTATAAGTGTAAGCTTGTTTGCGAAGGAATTTTTTATAATTTTTAAGAGAAAAATATAGAATACGTCTATTTTTAACTAATTTTTCTTATTTATATATAGATTAATAGTAGGTCACTGTTAAGTAGTTTCTTAATTCAGTTAATTAGAATGGAAAGTAATACGAATTCATTTTGAATTTCACTTCAATTCTGTAAGAATAAATCAATGATTCATTGGTCAGGGAAGCAAATTTAAAAATAGCTTAAAGAGCAATGAATATTCATGTAATCGAGTGAAATCAGATTATACTAATAACACCACTACATTATTTCTACTACCTTTGATGCATTATTTACAAATTGTGTAATTCTGACGTATAAATAAATCTGTACACGCAGTCGTAATACTTTTACTTTTGCGTTATTAAAAAGTTCCGTTTTCGAACGCTGCAATTTGCAATATTAACAACAAAGAGATATTGATTTATAAGCTCAATTAGCGGATTAGACTTCCGATGGGGCGGATACGCCGGCGTAACAGTAACCGATTGCTGTTCGCGGTGTCTTTCACTTTCACTCGCGAACTTCATCTTCTTTTTCATGCCGCTCGTCAATTTTCCATTATGACTTGTGCAGTTAATTAATATGATCCTCAAATACCGAAAAAGCATGGGGTGATTATACGGATTAATAATCACTTTGAATTGAAATATTAGTGATTTACACTGCTTGAATGTTCGCTTACATAAATGATGTATTCTTGGTAAAGAGCGATCGAAAGATGAATTTAAAATGCATAAGCTGATGAGCTTAGACGATAAAGTTCGAGGAATGAAAAGACATTAGGACCTAAACCATCAATTTTCCTGTATAAACCAGTTATTTTACAGACGATTTTCTTATCTTAAATTATTATTTGAATGTCACAAAAACTTTTTTATTGCAATAAAATGAGCTTACTATTCCAGTTTACTGTCATACAGAGTTTTGCTCTGATACTAATATTTAAATTACTATTGTGTAACTCTTCCATAATTCAATTCCATTAAATGGTCATCGGCTTTATTAAAATTTATAGATTGCACTTTCAGTTCCCGGAACATAACCAAAATAAAACAGAGCTTCTTGCGCACTTACCTTGAAAAGTCAAAATTCCAAAAACCGTTCCTGAAGAACTCAAAATTCTATCACCAAAATAAAAAATTCCAAATTTTGCAAGCTCTTGAGCGCAGCCGATGTCGCACTAATAGCGTCGCGATCTTCACCTTTGCCACGCGGTGTTGCATTTCACTTTTGCATTACAATGACTTGCTCAGCTCAGGCCCGCCGGCCGCGAGTTCGTGAAAATTCCCCACCTTTAGTATCCGGCCGGTTGCATAAATTACACAATGCTCCCTCTACGGGAGCACATTTGCTCCTCCGGTGGGAGATTACGTTTTAATGTCAAAGTTACGGATCTGTGATTTTTTTCCATTGCGCGCGTTACTGGAAAGTTCCTCATTTTGGTAATGAACGTGAGACGTAGTCTTGAAGTTTACGGCTCTGACTTTGGGGATTTTCCTGTTTTTCGTACGATCAAAGTGCTCTTTCCACTATACCTACAAGTCTAAAAAATGCATCAACCTCGCCAAAATTTAATTTTACATCCAATATCGTCTCATCATCGCTCCAATATTTCAACCGATCCCGTAATTTTTGCCCCGAATGAACAAAGCGTCCATTCATAGCCACACTCCGCGTTCTCTCTCATAATCATCAATAGTACGCACAAGTCTCAATTAAAGAACCAAATCGCGCAACCGTCGATTGAATAAACGAAGCAGCGGCGGCAATCTGCTCGCAAAAAGCAGAAAAAGGAGAGGAACGCGCGCGCGCGCGCTAGAAAATTTTTGCGCAAACCGGACGACGTCGAAATGCCTGCCGATTATGCGCAATATTATTCGATTCGACACGCACACGTGCCTTCTCTTTTGCATTGTGGATAATCTGCCGGGGGAATTACGATATATATGGCGAAAAGTGCATTAAGCGGTGCGTTTTATGGCTGAGCTTCAGGGGGATTTATTTATAAGTGTGGGCAGGTGTGATGCGATCGATTGGGGAAAGTGTTAATTGAACGATGGCATCTGTTTTTGTCGCTTTGGGAAGTTTAATGGATGGTTTTTTTTTTGGATTGTGTATGAACTGTGTTTTTGGGTCGGGTTTACGAAGTTAATGACCTCTTTTCAGGGACCTATTGTGTTATAAATATATGTTTTCTCTCGTAATTTTTGCTTGACCAATTAAAGTGTTTTAGCACCTTTTCAAATTTAATAAACGTTCATCTTGTAATTCTTTTTGATCGGAGAGTTGATATTATGCTTTGCTGAAAAATGAATACCCTAATTAATTTTAATTTATTAACTTATGCTATTATTGTTCAGTTTTTTACTCTGTATTCATCAATTAAACTGTAAGGAAGAAATGTAACAGTATCCTCACTCTTAATGTAACTTCTTAGGTTCTAAAGTAACCACAGGAATGAAAAGAGTTAATTTATACATTAAATTACTGCCGGTCGTTAGTTTCCCGAACTAATTATTTCCTTATTACGAAGAAATCTTTTCAAAAACGCCAACCCAACAAGCTACCAATCCCGCAATACTGCATCATCATTAAAACCAAAACCAACCTCTATAAACAAATACTAACAACAATCCCAATATCGCAATCTCAAAACTATAACAATAATCAACGCCTCCTCAATCCCGCATCTCAAAAGCCATATCCTCGCTTTCACTTCCTCAACGCCTCCTCCGATTTCGGCGCCACCTTAATCTTCATCCACGATCTCCAGCTCTCGGACAACGGCGATCAACACACCAAAGGATATCCCAGCCGGTGGCCGCGCGGAATGCGCATAATATATACAGCTGAAAGGCGCTCGCCTCCTCCTTTAACCGCTGGCTTACTTGCAAACCGGTATCTCCGCATAGAGAAGGTCCAGTGCTCCTCTCGCGCCTCGATGCATGACACACATTTCCCCCTTGGCGCGCGGCTGGGAGAGGGTCCCGAGAAGCACGTCCCGTTTTACCTGCGGACGATCGAGCTCTTTTTATCGAGCCCCGGCCGCTAGAGGTCGTTGATACTGGCTGTAAAAATTCGAAAGGTTAAGGAGGAGGGGTGGGGGGGAGAGTTTCTTGGGGCGTTGGGTGATGCTTTGTGATTAACGGCTGTGGATTTATGGGACTTTGTTTTGCTCGCGCTGGGGATAATGGGGAAATCGTAACGGCTCTGTTGTTCGTTGATTTTGTTAATTTGGCGTTGACGCGATGGCGATTGATGGGAAAAATTTGTGGTTTTATTAGAGCGCCGGTAGTTAAGTATTTGTTCGGGTAACGGATATTTCGAGCGAGCTTTTTTGTGAGCCGGCGGATGAGTAATTGAAGATGAGCGGGAAAATGATTTAAGCGTCGCTCTGGAGCTTTGCAGCTTCATTGAGACAGAAACTTTCTTTATTATTAACGGCGCGCCAAATCGTTTTTGCAATTAAGAGAAAACACTTTAGTATGAGATCACGCGAGTCTGATGCTTTCGAGGTTATCGATGCTTCGAAGAAAGCTACTTATTAGTTCTCACAAAATATGTATTTTTGAATGCTCCGAAGTTCGTGATGGTAATAAGCTTGAATGGGAAAAGTGCTGACCTCGAAACCTTGTGACACGTGGATCGCTACAGCTCCGCGAGGTAAGCTGATGCTGAAGCTCGGCTCGTCGGCGAAAAGCGAAAACTTGGTGTACCATTTTTTGAATTGTGAGTGGTTTAGAATTTGGGAGGTAAAAACGAGAACGATCAATCTTTATCGGCATAAATTAGAAATTAGGTGAAATGAAAGTTGCTGTTTAATAGTATTCATCGATTTAGTAGATGTCCCTTATATTAAAATCATTTTGTAAATAAAATTTTTCGCATTGATTAAAATTTTGGCGTGGGTCCGTAAATGAATTAGTTATTTCTTAGAATTTTTTTAATCATTCTTTGATAAATAAACACTTCCTATTGTACAAAATTTTTTAATGGTGTATCGTAATGCAATACATAGGATCTGACTACTTTCGTAGCTATGTAAAATTGCAAAATTTCTATATTGCATAGATTCGCTATTAGCTTATTATTCTGATAACATCATTTAAAAGCTCGATGTAATAACATGATAAATAATTAATCAAGCTATTTAAAAAAATTCTAATATTTAGGAGCATCTGTATCGATCAAATACTAACAGAGTATTATAAAAAAATTATAAAAATATCGAACCAATCACGGCCATGAAAACAAACAATCTAAAAAATCGTTTATTGCAGCAACTGCTTGCATTCTCTTAAAAGAATATCAGAAAAACTTCAATCTTATCTCAAAACACAGAAAATTGTCCATTACCTCTATCTCTTTAAAATCTCGGCAACTGTGAATCGTACCTTCGTTCCTCCACCCGCAATCGCCTCAATTGGCCGCCTTAATGATCTGCGAAAGAATATACCCACTGGGGAAGTAGAGAGAAAAAAGGCACGCGTTGGAACAAGTATACTGTGCGCAGTGCACGTGTTGCAATGGTGAAATTGCACGGCTTGGTGGGTCGATCCCTTAGTATAATAGCTTTTGATCGTAAAAGCGAAACTGCTGGCGCGCGATTTTCAGTTCGCGCGCTGAGTTTGTTCATATGTGCGTGAGCGGGTGTATATTTTTGGTTAAGCTTTAGAGTTCTGGTATTAATACGTTAGCCATTTGTTTTATAATAGAAAGAATTTGATACCCCGGAATTTATTCCCAAATGACTAAATTTACGAGATTCCTAGATATTTACAATTCATTGCTCTATATAAATAAATTTAGAAGATTAATGAATTGAATTTTAAAAAATTACATTTTAACATAATTTATAAATTTATTTTTCTTATATATATTTGAAAAAAAGTATGTCCTTTTGTTACTGCCAAAAATAGAATTCGTTTAATCTCTATATATCCGAATCAAATTCAAGAACGCATAAGTATAAAATAAACCAAAATACACCTACGAGTGCGCGCCAATTCACAAAGAGTAGGGAGAACTGGTAAAAGGACAAACAACAGCGAACATATAGCGCGTGGTGCTCGCGTCGCGACGCGCATTCCGGCTGGCCGTTTTTCTTTTTGCTCTCATACATGAGTTTCCCTCCCATTGGCCTTTTTCACCTCTTGAAAAGCGCGCGCTCGAATTTCGCAAGTCCGCGCGTTTCACGCTGCCCGCCTTTCCAAGTTATGCCGATTATTTTTCCGTTTCTACTGGCCGCCGCGCCGCCGGTCAAATTGCTGCGTATCGAGCTCTGCGCCTGCTCTATATAAACGCGCTGCGGTTTTCTTCTATGCTTTGTACGTCGGAGAATCTGTAAATCATAGAGGTTTTGAAAATGATCGATGTCATTTGATTTTTGATTAATAATTGGTCAGAAAATGACCAATATATGGTGACAACTACAAATGAAAAACTTTTATATTTACGTGTCTTATACCTGAGGAGGCGAATGAAAAGGTAATAGCAGTAACCAAAAAATAATTAGGTTCAATGCTAATAAATGGGATAAATGAATGTAATCTTTTAAAAACCTACAGATCTCAATAAAAAGTAGAAAATAAATACAAATAAACAAGTCAGCGATCAATTGACCATTTAACCACCCTAACCATTCCCTATAAGCAAACGATTCGGCGGAAAAGAAGACGAGAAAATTCCCGGCGAACTTGGTCAGCGCTTGCCGGCGCTGCTTCCGCGCTCGGTTGATTCTGGTAATGAGAGCCAAGCGAGTGCGCGCATATTCATCCATTATATACGCGTACACAAGGAGGTGAGACGCAACGGAGTTCAACACACGCTGCAGTCTTGATCCATACTTCATTCAGTCGTGCGCGGGCGTGCGACTTTTCTCTTTTATCTATTTCGTTGTTCCCGTTAATTCAGCGCGTCCGAAATATTTGAAATTCGTTATAATTTTGCGTTTTTGTGGTTTTGTTGGTTTTTTTAATTTGAAGCTTTTGTCGACGGGGTGGATTTGAGAGATTGATACGTAGAGAGACTGTGTGAAATGCAGGTTGTGGAGAAACTGGAGCACGAGTGCTATGATTTTTTAAATACTATTTCAGACGATCGAGACATGAACACTAGCGAGCTGCATTCCGGCGGCTTGGCCGCATCCAACAATACGTTTTTAAGTTACTACAACCATATCTTCTGGGATTTGTCTGGTGAGTTTTGATGGCAATACATTATCCTTATTTGGCAGACAGTGGATTATTTTATTTTGCGATAGTGTCCGTAATAAATTTAACAGATAATTTGATTAAATTAGTTGTGAATTTATTTTTAAAAAAACATATCTAAATTATAGAAAAAATATGTAGATATAGATTCAGTTATATTGATTTCTTATTGTCAAACGTTGAATACTATTTCTTTATTATTTAAATCTAGAATCTTCTCTTTAAATTAATCTTAATTGCACTTCTTCACATAAACTTTGAAGAAGCTTTTGTTGTTTATTGTTGCATATTGACTTAAAGTTAATTTTCCAGTTGGGTAAAGACAATAAACAGTAACTTTTCACTAGGTAATTATACTTTATGCTCTCATCAAGGATACTAATAATGATAGAGCAGTGAGACTTTAAAAACGTTGACGATACAAAACATAGAATTTGCAGTTTACAAGTCGTTGATTTTCAAATTTTCCATTTTCTTAATACGCAATAAACACAAACATTATAAAAGCGTTAAATAACAATATATCATAACTTACGAAAAACGTTTTATATTTAATAATAAATAATAACAGCTTGTTTTGTCTGCATTTTCAAGGCAATTATTCCTGTCAGTCACCGTATCTTCTGGAGACAACTTAAACCTTTAAACTTTATTTATTCATTAATCACAGATATTTGTACATGTCTATCATAAACCAAAACACATTAAATTAAGTTAGCTTAATTATAATTGAATCAATAATTTTGAGTGTTAATTGATGATACTGGTGTTTCCTTAAGGGGAAGCAGTACAAACAATGTCCCTTGTTTTATTAGTTTTAGCATTATTGATAATAATTAATTATTCATATATATTTTCAAATTTTCATGACTTGACACACAAAGACAATGTTCT
>UELX01003541.1:0-22807 GCA_900480035.1 Eupelmus urozonus
ATACAAGCTGCACAGATTACCTAGAAAATTTGCAATCAGCTTCCTCAAACGCCCATCAACAAATCCAATCGCAAAACCAAAAAAAGCACTGATTTTAAGCGATTCCGCGAAAGCTTGCGCGACATCAGCCTCTTAGACTCTCAACCAGCTACACCAGGAGGCTGTATATACGCCGGCGGCGCACATCCCATATTCCGCGCTGCCTTAAGAGCGCCAAGATTTACGCCGCTCCCGGCGCGCGTAAATTAGCCCGGGACGTAATTTGCGCTAAACAATCCATAAAGTACCAGGCCCGCAGAAACCAGAAGCCTCGTCGAGAGAGCATTAGCCCCTGGGCCTTCCTCTTTCTTTTTATGCGCGCAGCGATGCCGATCTCTCGCTCGTGTATATATATATATATAGCTATACATAGGGACACGCACGAATTGTTCGCCAGCAGATTTACGAGCTCTCGCTCGATTCTTCTTTTCGCCCCCGAATGTTTTCTAGGCTCGCCGACGCTAGGGGCCAAATAGTTTGCCGCGCGGTATTTTTATGTGAGGAGAGTGCGAGGAGCGTGAGATTGGGATTGCTGGGCAGGGCTAGTTGCGGGTGTGGATTTTTTCAAGCTTCGTTGGCTAGGCTTAATGGCAAACTACGGGCTTTGGGCCGTTTTGAAGCTTTTGTTTGGCTGGTCGAATTGGAGCAAGTGTTCGTGTTTGCATTTCGAGCGTGAGAAATTTTAATGCCCTTTAAATCATTGTTGAGTTTTTGACTTCTATATTTGTTGGCGTTTTAATCTGGGGGATCTATTATTATTAGAATGATTAATTTAGAATCTTGAAATTTACTATTGCAAATGTTATAATTTCGGATTATATAATAATGAATGTTTATAACAGTAAGGCAAATTTTTTGTTTCATTAATCATGAATAAACTTTCTATTAAAACGTTAGATATAATAATAGTTTCCTCATTTATTTTAATTTTGAAATTAATAATGATGAACATTCGAAAATATTCGTATCATTTATTTTCGTGACTTAAAATATCAACATTCTAAAGTGAATAAATGAAAAATGTTGATATGCACACTATTTATTATAACTTCTAAATATATAACACTCAAATAGAAAACATTCTAATAATCGGACCCACAAGTTTTCAAAATGTCTTTATATAAAGGACAACACATTGTTCTCAATTTCTTAACAATAATAAACAAAATGTTTTTATTTAACATAGTTAAATCTAACCCAAGGTAATTCAAATCTAATCCACCAATAATTATTATCAAGCCCTCGATCCATAGCTGCAACCGCAATCTTTACCATAAACGCACGAAATGCCACTCTCAAAAACAATGAAAAAAAAACGTACAATCCTAAGATCCCACGGCAACCCTCCTAAAAAAAGACACTTACAGCCAAAACTCTAACGTGCGAAATAAGACGTAATCTCCAAGTCGGTATCAACCATACAAGCCTACCAACTTAAATACGATCGACCATCCGAATTTGTCGACCCTCAAAAAAAAAAAATAAACGAAACTCAACCGTCCCTTCTTTCTTACACATACGCTTCCACACCTGCGTCGAACCGTCGCCTACGGCTCGGACGTTAAACGCCTCCCCCGCGCTTGCACGCGCCCGAACGTTAACGAGCGGAACCGAGGACACGCGCGGACTGAAAGAGTAAAGAGCGTAAAAAAGAATTAAGCGGCCTGCCACGCGCCTGCGGGAAGGTATATATAAAGGACGATTTTAAATGCTGATAAGCTTGGAACTCGGATTGATGGAGACGCGATTTAGAGGCTTTTTATGGCCGAGTGAGAGTGCGCGGTGTTTGGGAATTTTGGCTGCTTTGATAATTATCGGGGTGAATTAGTGAGTCGTTTAAGGCATGTTAATAGCTCTGTCGGGTGCGGATGTGGGTTTAGAGTTTTTACTGGGTTTTTACGTTTAAATATTTGAACTGATAAGCTGATAATTTGATCTAATAATACATTTTTACAAAAAAAATTTATTTATTTATAAAAGTAAAATTTTCATCTTCAATACATATATTGTATACTAAATCCAATTACAATTTTTAAAATCAGAAACATTTAAATGAAGTTGAATTTAAATTAGGAACAAATCCTATAAGAACCCAATAAAATCATTATACAAAACATTCATCCTTTCATTTTTATAGACTGCAGAGCGACGCGACATATTACATCCCATAGCAATAAAACTTCTCAACCACATAACCTTCACCCACACCGCATCCCCCTAAACCCCCTTAATCTCATGCATAACCAACTAGCCTCAAAGCCAAGGCAGAAAAAAAAGGAATTCTCACGTAACTATGCGTCAAGCAAATCCGGCGCATAAAGTGTTCTACATGTCAATAGCGCGGCCGCATCCCATCAGAGCCAAGAAAAATGGCACAGAAGCCTAAACGAAAGGGACAGTGTTTGGGGTAAACAAACGGACGAAGACAAAACGCTCGGCCGGCGCGCGCGCATCTAAAACGCATCACGCACCACATAAACTCGCGGCGGCTCTGAAAAGAAGAAGGGTGCAACGTCCTGGAGGATCATCGCCAAGGATTATAATAATGGTGCGCTCGCGCGCGCGCGGCGGATAGTCATAAAGCATCACATAAGGCCGCGCTTTTCTGGCCTGCACGCGCGCGAAAGAAAGAGCACAATGAAAAAGGAAGAATGGCCCTTCGGAAGCTGCGGTGTGGAGAACAACGTGGAAGACTCGACCGCCTTGATCGGATGCGTTTGTAGTCGGAGCTGCAGGGTGGTCCCGCCGTGGAAGCGTATCTTTCTGTCTAAGCAGGCGGAAGTTGCTTTATTGAGGTGGGATGAAGCTTTTTATGTGGTTATGGATTCTGGCGCGTGCGCGACAAATCGCGAGAAATCGGTTACGAGGAGCTACTGGAAGTACGCGAGTTGTGAAGGAGGAAGTGAAATCGTCGGGAGTTTAAGACTGGGCGAATCATGATTTATTTTTTGCAATAAATTTCTATTTGTATAGTGAGCTTTTACTGTTTTAAATAAACACCATTTATTAACATCACTTATTAAGCTAATTACAACATACTTTCATAAAATATGACATTCCTGCGGGAAACATAGAATAGAAATTTAATTAGCCTGTCCTAATTATCAAAATTTCATCAAGCTCTAACTAAATCTGCGACCATAATTTTATTAACAATAACAAGGGCTTATATACTTTCCTATCTGGAAATCCACATAATAAAATCAAACGAACAAACATCGATCGATCTACAAACAAAATTAAAAAAAAATCAGCACCGCAAGTACCAACACTAAGACAAGCAGCATTACGCTAAAGAAGCAAAAGGAACGAGAGCAGGAGGCACTTGATGCGCGCGTGCTGTCCCAGGCGCTTCTGGATTATGCGCGCCGAGGCCGCCGGGGGTCAGGTATATACTCGGCCGGTGCGCTGATCCGGCGCAACATTATGCGGAACATGACTGGGCCCATTCTAAGCCATTCAGTACCGCAGCCTCGCGACAACAATAACAAAGCATATTTCTCATCGGCGATCTCTCTTGCCCGTTCCGCTCTCTACTCTCCCTCTGACTTTTGTTGACACGACCGATAAATCTGCGCGCCCGGGGGATCTGCTCCATTTTTCGTGTATATATACGCCGGTCCGCGTGCGCCCCAGGCACGTTGCGATTTAATGGATCGGCTTGCCGGAGGATTTGTGAGCTTTGTCAAACGGAATTAGCTTGCGGGATGCGCTTTGGAGGAGCCGGGGTTTGTTTTTTTGTGCTTTGTAGTTTTGCGTTGATGTATTGGAGTTTTGAGATAGTAATGAAGAATTTTAATATTGGTTATGTTGCAAAGAGTTAAATTAGTTTTATGGACATCAAAATCAGGAATAGTTATTGTCATTACTTACCTGATGATTATAAGTAGTATACAAAAATGAGACGACATAAAATTATTACACTTAAAAACAGATATCTTTTAATTTGAAATAATGGTAATTCAAAAATATAGAAATAATGGTCAATCATTTCAAAATATTCAAATTTTTATCAATCTCTTATTTTTATTATTTAACGTTTAATTTTCAGTCCAAGCAAATAGTGCATTCTTTCGAAACTTACATTTCAATCTGTTCTAATGTTTGTTTCCAAAATATCAAAATCCAAATCCTTCACCGCAGTATACCGAAGAAAACCTTTCGCTCCGGTCCCAAACCCAATTCACTTTTACTCACCTAAAAATTTCATCCGAAAAACCGGCCGATCCTTTCCTATTGTCCAAGCGGCTCCCCGCATATACCTGGGCAAGATCGAACCTCTTTTTACCCCTGACTATCTACAGCGAAGCCATTCGGTGCCGAATATCAAGCGAAGCGCTTAATCGAAATCGATTATAAGCTTGAATCGCGCTTTAGAACTCTGCCCGAAATTTCATAAAGAAAAGTGCGGCCTGAATGAAAATGTTCGATAAAAGACGCCAGCTCACGGTGAATTTCGAGGGACCACACCGATTTTGTACCGATCCTCCTAATGAAGATTTTCGCGTGAGAGAGTTATAATCGACTCTGACGTCCCGCGGTGATTACCGATTTTTTTCTCGGCTTTTTGTTGTTGAGGGATCTTTTGTGAAACTAGGTGTGTTTAATATAATAAGAGATTTTTTTGGAGTCGATTGCGCGCTTAAAATCCTTTTTAGAGAGCCGATTGTTGGTTAATCGATTTTTAATGCATTTTGTACTGTCGATATTGTTTCTCTACAATGACTTATAATAAATATATACTTAAAAAAAATTATTCAAATACTTTTTAAATAATAACAAGCCCAAGCAATTAATTTTTTTTTATTTTCTTTCTGCACAAAGTATTGCAAGTTAACAATTTTAGTTATTTTTCAATAAAATATTTCGACGTGATCAGAAAAATCACGCTTCTAAAAATAAAAAATAAAAATCGCAAATTACATAAACAAATTTGTCAATCAAAGCAGATAATATGTATAACTACAGAAACTTGTTTTTTTTTCATTAATTAAAAACTATATTTAATTAAAACCATCGCCTATAAACCATCACTCAAACTCGAGATCTAGAAAACCTCTCAGGATGCGTTCAGCCGCAGATAGCCACAGAATCTCAGAAACAAGTCGACCCAAAACTATATTCTGCAACATCCCATGGGACTGCCATCAACGTCGAAGTAATCGGGGCCGAGTACAGCCTCAATGACACGCTTACGCAGCCAGCGTGCAGTCAAATGATTATTCGCTTATTTATTCGAGAACTAATGGACGCGTGCGCATTATATATAAGGCAAACATGGGGGGATAGGATCACGAGGGGAGAACAGAGAAGCAAGAAGCAGAGAAAGAGTAGGGGAAAAGAGAGAGTGGATCGGTGAGTTCTCGAATCCGATTGAGATGCATTAATACGCACGAGTTCAACTGTAGAGGGACACGCGTCAGTGTCAATCTGCGGAGTGGAGGTGGAGACACTTGAGATATCCCCTCCCAGCATTTAGATTCGCGAATGGCGGCTGTATTAATTGAGCTAGGGTTTGGATTGCTAGCGACGACTGGTTACGGTTTGCGCGATCAGCGGTTTTAATTGCGGTGATTTAATTCGTTGATTTTTATCGAACGGTAATTTATATGGATGTCGCAAAAATGAAAGATGTAAAACATTAAATAATTGATTTTGAAGAGTTACTAAGATATATATAATAAATATATATCATATGATATCCCATTGTTATTAATGGATTTTAATAATTAACTACATTTTTATGCATTTTAATTTACGATAGAATTAAACTCAATTACACACATTTTGCATAGAATAAGTGTAAATTAAAGGCAAAAGCTGAGTTTTATTTATACAATTTGTGTTTTTTAAGTCAATCTATTCTGCATCAATTTACACAAAACACAATTTTAAACTACGTACTATAAGTAAACAATTTAATCACCTTACCTCACTACATAAATTCCATTCTTTTATTATACCACATCATTAAAAAATTTACAATCAACAAATTTTCGCGTTCCACATTTAAGTAGACCATCAATTTACCGCGGCGTCCGAGAAAAGAACCATCGAACCAGCCGCGGCGCCTCCTTCATCATTCCACCAACGCTGCCATTGTTCCCGCGTCCTCGAGGAATGACAAAGGGTTATTTGGCGCATCACGAGCTCCTCGATCTTCCGAACAAATTTCGGCTGCCCCTGTGCGAATTGACCAAGGGGCGGGAAAGCGCGCACGCGCCTCTTTCTTTTTCGGAAAAAAAAAAATCGAAAAAGAAAGAAAGGGCTAAGATGAGCGGTGGGCGTGAGGGCCGAAAGAGCGAAAGAAAAGAGGGGGGCGGCACGAGTCTAACTCTTTAATGAGCCGAGCCCTTTCTTTCCTCCTTTTTCCCCTGACTTCGCCAGTCTCCGGCTGATTTTTCATATTCGCAGAAGTGGAGCCAATCCGTTTTTTTCTTTCTTTCTTCTCGATGCCTAACGACATGTGTTATTTTCTGGTTAACACACCCCGCGCGCGTCTGGGATCTATGGCTGTTGTTTTGAGATGTCTCAAGTGCCCGCTATTGTCTTCTATTGTTGGAGATAGAAGTGAAAACTGCGCGAAGAATAGAGATAATAATATGTGAGGCTGGTATAATGCGATGGGTAGGTGCTTCTTGTGATGATCGGATGTTGATTTGTAGGTGAATCGTAACTTTTTGGAAAAACGATTCTCACGCCTACTATTTTGTTCTCGGTGAAACTCTAATTATGATTTTTACATCAGCTTTTAAGTGGTAAATTGATGGTTTAAAAAAGTGCTTTTCGTTCACTGCTGACAATTATTAAACATTCAGTAGTTTTCTAATTATTTGTTTGTGAATTATTTCCGAATTTACGTATCATAGCTTCAAAAATCAAATAAATTATGGTACATACATACTCGTTAGACGACTATACAGTTAAACAAAAGTTATAAGACAGGAATTTTAAAGCATTATCATCATGGTGACAACACCAAAGAATGTTGTTCGGAATTCTGCTCAATTAATTTTTATTATTTATTCATTACAATCACCCAAGCGATTAATCTTACTGTTATAAAAAAATAATAATAATGAATAACTACTCGAAAGTCTAATCATAGTATTTCACTTTGTTTTATAATCCATTCTAAAATCACATATAAAACAGTTATTCATCCATAAAAATAAACTGCGAGCGATTAAAAATCAACGGCAACGCAGCTACATCGCTCTACCCTCCTTTCTCAATCAAGAAAAAAACAAGCCTTCATTTTTATCAAACAAAATTTCCATTTCCAACGAATGACAAAAATATAAATCATCCCGTAAAAATAACGTTGACAATTCATAACAACCAAATAAAAAAGGCCTCAACATCCCCTTAAAGCCTTGTTCGTACTCCATCCGCGCTTTAACGATCTCCCCCCGCTCGTATAACTGATATTAAATTTAACCGTAACGTATATGGTTTTATTTACCATCGATACTGCGCAACCTTAAAGACCGTAAACTCTCAATCCGGACGCGTCCCTTCTTACTCAAGCGCGCACGCATGTACCTGTGCTAGAGGCCGCTTTGCAATTTTCTCCGCGGGATGATAAACTCCGCGAGGTGCGCGCGTGCAGCTCCTTAAAAAGCCGCGAGCGAGCCTCACTGTCAACGTCAACTGGCGCGCGGCTTGATATTCTTCGAAACAATGTTTCTTAAGTGTCGTGTTTTATGGGAGCTTTACGCGGCCTTCCTGATTTATGCTGTTTCAACGTATCGCTGTTAAACGTCGTTAGCTGGTGCGCGGAGATGAGCGCGCCGTAATCGGCGGGGATGGAATTTTAATCGATTGAGAATTGAGAAATAAAATTGAGGTTTTTTTAAGTTGATGGTGGTGGGGGTTTGAAATTTGTATGGGTTATTTCTATGTTGAATTTGTATATTTAGGAAAGAAAGATAATATGTTGTTTACAGATAATTTCTCATAATGTTAGTCTGTTAAAAATTTAAATATCATCAATTATTTAGCAAAACTAAACTTTTAACAGCGGAATGCTTGCCATTATAACTCCAAACCAGTTTAGTACATTTGTTTTCATGTTAGATTGTTTTAAATTACTTGGGAAACTTTCCAAAAAAAGATTGGGACGCTTTTCATTATTAGCAATTTAAAACCTTTTGTGATTGGCTAATTAGTTAGCTGCAACTGTTTTTTGGTGTATATTAGCGATTTTCAAATATCGCTCAGGAGGCAGATTCGAGGTTTATTTTTTACTGTGATGCTAAATGCGCAAACTAGTCTCCTAATGTAGGATTTGAAAAAAATCGGCATAATGCCGTAATATTTGAAATTTAATTTATAATTTTTTTGATAGTAAAATATCTATTTACTCTCTTAATAAAAGAAGCCATAAGAAATTTAAATTTCCTAAAATTAGTGGTAAATGCAACACGAAAGTAAGCATCTCTGAAGTTACAAATCAAAGCTGCGACTGTACATAAAAATGTTTGTGGAATTTCACGAGGCTTATCATTTTGATACAGTACCGTTAAACATTTTGTTAACGAACTTTTGCACGGTACTGTATAATCCGTAATAAAATTTATTAATCATTCAATTTAATAAATCTAATGGAATAATATATAAATTAATTTATTACAAATTATCTTTGCAAATATATTTTTATGTTATGTAAATTTTTCCCTTTATTAGTTTAGTTCGTTAACATAGCATAGCATTCTTTAACTGGACTCTAGTCTATACGTACAAACAGACCAAATTTTACGAACTCAGAAATTCAAACTAAGATGAAATTATTCGTCAAACTATCGCAAATGATTCTTTGACTTAAAATTCATAGTCGAACCTTAACGTTGCCTTAAGTAGTACTTTACATGCAAAGATCAACTTTTTTCCAATTTTAACAAAAATTGAAGATAAAAAGCAGTAGCCGCACCCTCGCATACAAAAGTACCAAATGTAAAGTAGTTTAGTAAGTTGATTATCATATTTCGAAATCCATCTTCTACTAAAACTATTTTAATAAATTAATTTTTCTAATAAATTAAAATGTTAATAAATTCGTAAAGATTAAACGATTTCCTTCAGTTTAAAAAAATTTCCAAATCAAACGCAAACTAAAATCATTACAAAGCAACCAAAACCACCACCGCACCAAAAAATTCATCAAAATAACAAAAACCGATTAAACAGTCCCCCCATCCAACAACCATTATTTTATTATCAATTTAAACGGCCGCGCAAGCTCTCATAAATAGCGAAATAATAACGCAGAAAGAAACAGCGAGAGCCGGCTCTGAAAACGCGCGCATTTTCACGGTCGCGCGCGCGCGCGCGCGGCGGCCTTTAGAGGGTGAATGGCGTCTAAAGTGTCGGCGCGCACTTTGCTCGAGAGCGCAAGGCTTTTTTATTGAACGTTTACAAACGCGCCGGCGGCCAGGGTGGCACTGGGCAAAAGAAAAAGACCGGAGGCTCTCTCGGTGCTCGCGCGCAGTGTATATAAAGCGTAATACGCGCGTTAGGTTGTTGCGCGGCTCGCGAGGTTCATGAAACGCGCGTAAAGCTGGCCCTAATGCGGCTCATTGCCTCTGCGCGGTGCTTTGCCAAGAGAGCGAGAGGAATAAAGACGAGTGCCGTGAATACGGCAAGTGGGAAAAAGGTAGCGCCGTGGAAAATTTGCCATTATGATGTGCATAAAGTTGCTCTCTAACGGGGCCCTTTCGCGAGCGCGCGCGCACCTTGGGAAATGTTACTCTTGCGGTATATGCTGGGGTGAGCTGCTTTGCTTTTGGTTCGTTTTGATGCTTTCGAATTTTTGTCTTCGGTTCGATGAAGTTTGATGATAGATTAATGGAATGTAATGTTCTGGTATTATTGGACACACATTTGAAATTAGATAGCTAATTATACCACAGAAAAATGGACTTATTGATTAAAAGATAGTTACTGCACTTCATTTTAGGTGTTAGAATTTAACCCTCCAATATTCTTGTTGAAATTTCATTCCTGTACTCTCTTATCCCTGCTTGTTAGTTAATCAAATCGAACAATAATCATAGAGAAAATCATACGCAGTAAATTACTTATATTTTGATTTTTTTTTTAATTCTTTAATTAATTGTTAATTTTTTTGTCGTCATTTTTTAATTTTTATTTATAAGATGAACGATATAACGGAAATAAAAATTAAAGAACAATCTTAAAAAATTTTACACTGATTGACGAGTTGTTTTATCTACGAGAGGGAATGTACCTGGGGATACAGCCGAAAATAAAAAATATTTATCACTTTCTCTGGTCCATGTTTAGGTGCCAGTTTCGCATCCAGAAGATAAGCTATAGAAGATCTAAATGCACTCAAAATAATATGGAAAGTCTTTATAGTTTAAAAACAAAAATCATCAATTTATAAATTTTTATGATTTGATATTATGGCTTGATAAATCCCCTAATCTACACATTTTCGTATGTATAGTAACTATGAATGATTTTTCTGTGTTTACAATACGTGGTTTAAATACAAGAACTTATTTTATTTATCATTAATGCACGGTGTGAAACTTTTTTTCTCTATTTACGCATATGTGACTTTTTTACTGGTGTAATCACTTATAGTAAATCTTTTACAGGTATTGATTATTTTCAAAAATAATGATAACTTTTCAAAAAATTTAGTATTAAATACTGACAATAACAATAAGTCATAATAATGTAGTATAAGTAATAACCTATGATCATTATGCATTATTGTTATATTTAATAAATTAAGATGCTTTAGATATTTTTCTCTAACTAACTGCATTTGTCCATTACTGACCTTCAATTATAAAGTTTAATCCACGAAAAACTTTGCTCAAAGACTCGCCGGTTCTCCATCGGTCAAAATCATCCCCTAATAAAATGAATCCACCAGCGCTCCGTTCACCTCACCCAAAAAATTCTCATCCAACAATCCTATTACAGAAAATCCATCGGCTCTCCCATCGGAAAGTCAATTCTCCCTCCGCCAGGCAAAGATCATCATTATACCATACACGAAGCAAGCTCACTCGACGCGTGAAAGAAGATCAAAGCAAACGAAGATCAGCTCCTTGCCGTACACACATGCACACACACACACACACACACGCGTACACTTAGCTACCGGCACACTTACCGGCGTGCCTTTACGCTCGTAACTTTCCGCGTAATAAGTCATCGCGCGCGTGCACCGTCATTCCTCCTCTCCTCTGGCCAGGACACTGCCTATATACATGCGCGTACGCAAAGTGCGTACTTCTGCTCGCGCGCGCGTGCAGCAGCCGAAACGTTATACTTAGCATCACACGGGGAAAAGCCAGGCCCCGAGCTTTACGATCCGACGAATGCAGCTCTCGCAGGAGCGTAATAACGCAAGCAAGAGCGGCGTAACGGATATAATCGAGCCTGGCACGACCGGGTGGGTTATACGACGCGGTGAGCTTCGAATTTTTCCGAGAGGAAAAGCCGGGCTTCCCTGGAATCTTCGGGCGCTTATTAACCTTCTGTTTCGCAGATTGAGCTTAATTAGCCTTTCGAGCTGGTCGTTGGAATGATTGTCAGGCTGAGGGAGGTGGGGATGAGCGCGTGATGCGCGGGGTGGAGTCGCTTTTGTGGCCTGAGGATTGTTTTGCGGATGTAGCGGGAAAGAATCTAGTTGGAAAAAATCTGCAATCACGCAAAAATTCACACTAAAGAACTATGTACAACCGTATTTTAAAACATCCAGATAAAAAATTTCTTTGATGAGTTGGTACCGAAATCTATGCCTAAATAAACTTTAAATCGACGTTATAGAAGGGTTTATTTTATATGGAAGTATAATACTGGACAATTTTTTTAATTTATAGGATAAGTTAACAAAGTTCTTAGGAGTTATTTTCCATGTCTAATTACTTTACGTTCTCTGTCACATTATTGGTAGTCTGAATAGAGTACCAATAATTAAAATTTGAAAGCAGTTAATTATTAATTATGGAATAGCTGAGTATGTTTCACTGCATTTGTATCGTATTTAACTAATATGTACAATTAATACTCAGTGACTAATGATATCGATTTAATTTCAGATTTTAACATTACCAAAAATTGCCCGAATTCCATTAGTTAAAAGATGACACCAAAGGTTATACTGCAAAGTTGTTAAGTTCACTTACTACAGCTGAAAAGACAAATTGTTCATAAAATAACTTTGAAAGACAACGGTCACTAAAGCAAAGGCTAGAAAGAAAAACTGCACTATAAAAATAATTTATTTTTAAATTCAATATACCTATAAACGAGACTAACTTCAGAACTCCAATCTTACAATCTTTTTAAATACTAGAAAGTACCACTTTAAACGAATTTATAGCAAATAAAGTAAAAAATTCGAATAATAAAACCTAACAAAGATACCATAACGTCACAAAGTATCAATCATAACTCCGCGCGTACCACTTTTAAAAGCGCTAATTCTCCCAAACCCATTACCACATCCAAAAGCGCATCCCAGCTCCAAGTAACTTTTCTCTTAAAGAAAGTCAATAAGCCGTAAAGCAAACCTGCACTTTTTCCCGGCCATCAAGCAGCTCGCGCCAACTAATAATCCTACGGTGCGAACGAGGTCGCTAAGAAAAAATGCCCACCTAAAACGATCCCCATACGCCTCAGCCTCCCGCAATTTTTATCTGACGCTCTCGCTCGCTTTAAAATCCTTTTTCGCGATCATTAAACAACGCGCAGCTCATAAGGGAGCATTTAAAGGCAGCGTCTGATTATAGTGCTTGGAAAATCCGTAATACACCAGCCGCTCTCTCGCTGGCTGAGCGTCCACGGAAAGGCTTTCCCCGAGCTGCGCGCGAGAGCGTAAAAAGCGTAAAGTCGCAGATTTGCGATTCATTCAATTAGACACGTTTCAAGAGCCGTAAAACTCCGCGTGCGCGCACATACGGCCGGCTTGTCGTAAACATTTGCGGACGAGTATTATGTTCATTATATGTGGAGCACGCGCATATTTTGCCGCTGCCCAGGGGTAATTGTTGCAGTGCGCATATGTGGCTGCTGGCTAATAGGCCCGGGGTAATGCTGATGAGCGGTGTGCGAGTTTTCGAAAGATCTTTCGCTTGCTACGTTGTTTTGTAGAAGGCTGAGATTGAGTTGAGTTTTTTTAAATGTGGAAGAATTTTATTTGGTTAAGGAGATGTGGAATGCTTATTGTTCGAGAATACGAGAACCGATTTTTTCAGGTTTTTTTAATTTTTTATGGATATGACAATGTCATGTTTCTGTCATATGATTTATACCTTCAAAGGTATTAATTTTAATAAAATAATAAACTTCGAAGGTATATGGTCTTTTATTTCGATGAGTTGTTGATTGTGACGGAGCCAACAAGCTGCAATCACCGTACGCTTTCGAAATCTTTTTATTTATATAATAATATCATACTTACGAAATTAGTACCGTAACTGTGTGAATCATCCCACATTTAAAAATGTACAAGCTTTTTGATCAAATTATTTTTAAGCCGATCTGGTGAAAAACAAAAATGTAGTTTGGAAAGAAACATCTACAGAAAATGCTATGAGTATGAAGCACTTTTAAGGAATATATACCAAATTCGCTGAAAATTACGATAACTTTTTATTTATAAAGTAAGTAATTTAAAAGAATCGGAGAAATTCTTCATACTTTTATTTACTTATCTTAAAATAGTATTAGTAATAAATGTTGTATTTATTACTATCTTTTTTTTTAAAAGTGTTATTACTTTTTAATAAAACAGTATATTATTTTGTTGTATGTTTTTTAAATAGTCGAATTAAATTCAAAACTTGTTACTACACTTTTTATTTACTGATTTGCAGTTAAACAGTCTTAAACATTATACACATAAAGTATATCAATGACTCACAAGTAGACGATAGCGTTACAAAAAATGACTAAATTTTATTATCTGTTTCAATGGATCAGAATTTATTTATTTGAAATCAAGTCCACTGTTATTCAAATGATACGCCCTATTAATATAGTCTGAAACTTAAATTAATGCTAACTGGTTAAAATACGAATTTAAATTTATCATTTTATTGAAACACGAACTTTGTAGGAGGCGGCAATATTGACCGCTATAGAACAGATAAATTTTATTTTTTTTAGACTTTCGTAAAATACACAAAAGAAATGTTTGTATCTTACCTAAATTTTATTTAGAAATCACAGGTGTTGTGTAATTTTTGTATAAAATTATATTTTGTACTAACGAAATTGGCATTATACATAATGTGCACAGCTGATTTTTATTTGTTCAAATATTTGATGACACAATGTGTTAAAATTTAAACTGATCCTCAACTGTGTATATATACTTAAAGTAGTTCCGATCAATATTTCAATTGAATTAATTAATTTCAACATAGTTGGAAAGTTTAAAGAACAAAAACTTGATAAGATTAGCTGTGTACACATCCTCAATTTAATGACTTCATTATGAAACGACCTCCCATGCTCAATCAAACAGCGTATCATTAACATCTTTAATAACAAAATTGATATCTCCATTAAAGCGCGTAACACTACTATCATTATCGAACCGATATTCATGAGGGCGTAAAATAGATTTCCTTAATACGGAAGTCAAACGTCTCTTAAACGTAACCGTTTAATCGAAACCGGTTTCTTAGGGATTCGCTGCCCAATTAATAATACCCATACCGCCTCAACCATCATGCGCAACCGAATCCCGCAACATCCTCTTTGTCATCCGACGACCTTGAGTCAGAACCTTACGTCTCTTAAACACCATCATTTAGGGGACCAGAGAACCACATCTTTCCAAATCTCATTCATAATAAATTACTCAATGAATCTATCCCATCACCAAAACCCGAAGCCGTGACTCTCCGCCTTCTACAAAAGTGAATTTTGACCACGGCTAATAGCTCGAAATTTGTTCGGCGATCGGTCGACTTTTTAATATAAAAAAAAAAATACAAGCAGGACGGGGAGGGGGGCGATAGGCTCTCAAATTGCGATGAAACCAGGCACCGGTGCGTCGCTTGGGTTTCGGGTGTCCTCTGCGCTAAGACCACCGCCGATGACGAGCTCCTCTCTCTCTCTTGCTCTCTGTCTTTCTGTCCTTCTCTCTCGTTTCGGACACGCAGTTATCCGTCGTACAATGTACTTATATGCTTGTATACCGATTGTCGAGGCCTGGACTTTACGCGAAAACAGAAAGTTTATACTTTCGGCGAAACAAGCCACCGCGGATTTAATCGAGAAATTTTCGCTTGTTTGGTGGGGTGATGGATAATTTTTCGTTGAGCGATTGGGTACGTAGTTGTTGGCGTTGATGTATATTTGAGATTGCGATGGCTTAATTTTGCGTGAAGGTGTGAGGTCCCGAGTTTGTTTGAAATATTTTGTTACAGAAATTGTAGAATGAGCAGGTATGAATTCGGATTTCATTGTTTATACAGATGCGGTTTAGATTACTGATTAAGCTGTGTTAACTAGTTATTAGATAATTCAGAATAATTTACAATGTTTATGTAAATAAAAACAAAAAATGTATTATTCTGTTACTTACGTATTTGCTGTCAAATTTTTTAAAAATGAACTTTTCCCATTTCCTAAAAAAACAACTACCCATGCAACAAATCTTCTTTCGGTCCATAATTACTCGCAGCATCTCAGAATGATAAAGCACCCCGACTCTCGCCTTAACCCATCCCTAACCCTTCCGTCACCATATACCTTCAAAGCCTTTTTCACCTAGCCGCGGACCCCCGTCATCCTGAAATTCGGAAGCGCCGAGCAATATAGTTTCAGCCCCGCGCGGAAAATAGGGGACCAAGGATAATTAGCCCCGGAGAGTTTCAAGGGCGGCCCGCACGCGTGATTCAGCTAAGAAGAGAGCGAGCCGACTCTACGTTGCGAATCGCCGATTTTCCGGACCGCGCGCGGTGTATATGAGGTCGGAAAAGAGCGCGGTAGACATGAAACGGCGAGAGCTTCTAATGATCGACGTCTTCGTGAGTTTCTGGACGAGTATACTTTTTTCATTGCGATACTGTTGATTTTAAACTCATTTGCGGAAGGGTGCGGGACATGGAGTTTTTTTATGCGTTGGTCTATTTAGCGATTCGGGATATGGGGATTGGTAAGGGTTTTGCGAATTTAGCTGAGGAGAAAAATGTTTTTTTCAATCTTCTTCTTATTCTTCTTCTTTTTGGCTGTGGACTAAAAGTCCGCTTTGCTATTACCCAGTATGTTTTTCTTTTTAATGTATGGTTCGATTATGTTCTATTATATGTAATTTTTGGAATTCGATATTTTAGATTCTTTTCTGTATCTGATTTCTTTATTTTGTAATAATTAGTTTTTTTATATAGTTTTTTTTATCTTAATTTATTAAAGAGAAAAAGTATATTTGCACAAAAAAATTGAAACTAAATAATAATTTTTGAAAATTTAATAAACTTATAAATTTATGAAAATTCTTGAAATTAAATTGGTAATATTAAATATCTCTTATAAATAGGTAAATAAGTTAAATTTTTTTTTCTATAGTTAATAACAAATCTTAGGATATTAAATATGGAAAGGTATAATGCATTAAATAAATCAGGATTTAAAGTATGAAAATTTTTCATTTATTTCAACAATATCAATATATAAAACTATTTACGATTTTCAGTCTCTTACATGATCTCTCGCATTGAGAATATATAAATAATTATACACAAGACTTAAAAACTTAAACGCTGTGCCGTCGAGTTTGTGCGCACTTGGCAACATAGTTTTCAACATTCACCATACATACTACATACAAACTATATATACAAACATTTCTTGTATTCAAATCTTTCAAGCCTTCACTGAATAATTTACTACTTTCTACATAATGGCAATGACAAAGAAAAAGTATGAAATTATAGTATGAATTTTTATAACTGTTGTGAAGGACTTTATTATCTCACACGCTCATCCATTCAAAAAAGGTCTCTCTTAAAAAATATATATACAATCTCAAAAGTTATCCAAAAATATCTGTACACTCATCGTCGCTCCTGCTCATAAAAAGTTCATCGTAGAAAAATATATCGCGCTATACGCTCGCAAACATCGATAAAAAAATCACATTATACTCTACCGCTGAGAAAATGCTTCAACTCTATTTACAGAATCAACAACGACGCCTCCCCACTTCGACCCCCAAAATAAATATAAACTCTCGTAAAGTCATCGATCTGCACTTCGATCAAAAAGTCCAAAAAAAAAAGAACCATCCCACTACTGCAGCAGCTCGTAGAGCGCGGTGATATACGACTGAGCCATCTGAAGCGTCTCGTACTTGGAAAGCTGTCTGTCGTTTCCTAGCGATGGCAGGTACGTCCTGAGCTTGTCGAAGGCCTTGTTGAGATTCTGCATCCTCCTGCGCTCGCGGGCATTAGCTGCGAGCCTGCGTTTCCTGACGACGGTGGAGCTGACGAGCTTGCCCCGGCGCCTGGACGACTCTGGGGCATCTTGGTCCAGCTCGCTCTCGCTCTCCTCGAGGCTGGAGTTGACGCTGCCGCGCGTCGACTGTACTTCCTCCTGGTCCGGGCTGGTAACCGTGAGGCTTTCGGTGCGCTGTCTTTTACACTCGACTGTCACCGATGGCTCGGGTGGTTGGCACTGTTGCTGGAGTTGCTGGGGCTGTGGTTGCTGCTCGAGGGGCTGGTAGTGCTGGTAGTGATGCTGGTGCTCATAGTGTTGCATCGCGGGGATGAAGTTGCCGTGGCTCTGGCAGGTTTCGGGTTCTGAGGGTCCGGCTGGGCTGAGAGAGCGTAGCGAGGCCGCTGGGCTAGGTGTGTGCCAGCCGTCGCTGTTGTTGTCGTAGATGTTGCAGTGCTGTTGCTGGAGTTGCTGATGGTGCTGGATCGGCTGAGGCACCGAGATGGTGCTCATCGGAGGCAGATCCATCTTGTCCTTGGCGAAGTAAGCTGGGTAGCTGGGCAGCTCGAGGTAGCTGACCGGCTCCTCCTGCATGCCCGGGAACATGTAGTTGTAGCGGAACATCTCTTGAAGCTCCATTTTTTCACGTCTCCTCTGTTTCGGCAACTGCACTGGTTTATCGTAGCACTCCGAAGTCACGAGCGAAGCTTGCTATTTGTATATCGCCGGTCTCGGTCAAGCACAACTTATATCGGCACAACGAATTGTCTTGCTCTCGACTAAACAAAACTACAAGTTCTCGAGAGAAGTAGTAAAGTCAAACTCGGCGTGTAGACCGAGAAGGGTAGAGACACGAGCGAGAAGCTGCAGAGTGAGAGAGCTGGTACTTTGCTCGAGCGCGTCGAGAAGATTTCTGAGCCTGGAACGGCGCGCCGGCCGGATTTATGGGCTCGGGGGTCGCGCGCGAGCCAGCCACCCTCTCCGCGGCGCGGCGCACGTGCCGAGCGGCCAATCGCAGCGCGGCAGGACTACCCCCTCCACGAGACTGCGGGCTCGGCCTCTCCGCGCCCCGCGCGCTATACAGTCAACAGGTGGCCCGGCGCCTCGCTCTTTCTCTCTTTTTCTCTCTCTCTCTCTCTCTCTCTCTCTCTCTTTCTTTCTCTCTCTGTGAGAAAAGGGTGGGAGGTGCGCGTGCGGGGGTAGAAGATAGAGAGAGAAAGAGAGGCAGAGCGCGAGATCGAATGGAGCGATCATGGATTAAGGGAGGCGAGCTGCGCGGATCGATTAGAGCGAGCGCGCGAGCTCTCTCGGTTTGTAATTCGAGACTTTTATAGAGGTGCGCGGTTGGTATGTGGCTGTTGTTTGTAGGCGAGGAAATAAGGCTTTGAGGGAATCGTGGCGCGCGCGCGCTCGGATTGCCAGTCGAAAGCGATTAAGTCCGGGAGACTTGCTGGTGCGGAGGGACGGAATCCGACGTTTTCGGGAGAACGTGGCCGCGAAAGTACGTTTAAGTTGTTTCAAGATGGTAATTGTTGATTGCGATGCAGATATACTCGAAGCTCAGCATTTTCCAAAGTTATTGGAAAAATAAAATTTATTAAATCTTATGAAAAGTCGTAAATTTTACAAACCAACAACGTTAATATACAAGTCTTCCCACGTGTGAAAATATTCCAACTTCTATCGGATGAAAAATGAAAACGTATTTTGTAAAGAAAAATCTGCACGGAATACTGTTCTCCCATTGATCACTTCGCAGTTCTGCTCTGGGTATAGAGTAATCTTAACGATCCTCAAATCTTAAAAACTCTCACAAACTTCATTTAATTATTAAAAAATCCATAGTACTTACTATGAATTACCGATCCCAGTCTTTACCAAAATATCCCCTCAGCCCCCTACCAACTTAACGTTCTCAATATTACAAACAAAAATATGATTACTAGCATGATTAAATTTCAATTCAGCCCCCTCGATCGAAGCCAGGAAGACAAACAAGCGCGACGCGTGCCGCACTTCGAAAAGTCCGTTTTTCCACATAGACCGCGCGCGAGCAGCCGATCGACCGCCTGAGAATGCGTAAATTGCTCGACGGTGCGCGTGTTTAGGTTGCGCGCGTGCACTATGTGCATATGATGAGCATGTGTATATATATACGCCGCGGTTGCCGCGTAAGTCAGCGGCGGCGAAGGGTGAGTATATACTTGCGGTGCATGAATTTATGCTGCGTCAGACGCAAACGGCTTGCCAGTCTAAAGGTTCGTCCATATAGTGGATGTACTTATTGCGGTTTGTAAAAATTGAAAGTGCTAAAATAGGTATAGGTTGATCGCTTTTGACGGTTAGTTTTAAGAAAATTTTGGAAGGGAAGTATACGTTTGTAAGTGGCGCCACCGATCGGAAACCCCTTAAAGGTCGGCTGCTTTAGGTAGTTTGAAAAAAAGGACGAGGCGGGTCAGTCGACACTTCTGTATACTATTCTCTAGCTTTAGAGCTCGGGACTATTACGATTTGCATGCATAGGTTCTTTTACTAAAGTGTATTTTAGAAATTGATCACGTACGAAAATATTTATTTCACTCACTACTATAACAATTGTTGAACATCTAGAACACTTTATAAAATAATAGTCAGTCGCCTTTATTTAATGACAACATTTTAATATTTTATAACGCGTTTCTAAAATTCAATGCAGAAAAATATCCAAATATTTATAAAGGCCTATAAACAAACCACTATATTGTATTATAATAGCATTCACATCATCCTAACACAAACTTAAAAAGAAAAAACTTCTAACCCTCAAACATCGCTTAAAACATTCATTCATTGCAAAAGGAGCCTAATCTCTGTACAACAATTCGTCTCTCGCGTATCCGTCAATGCGTATATATATGCATCTCCACGCGCGCACGCATACAGCAACGAGAGGAATGATTGGCGCGCGGCGCGAGGTAATCTACGCTAAAGCCCGACGGAACAAGACATCACGGGTAAAGGATTGACGCGATTATTCATCTCCTTTCTTCTGCCGCGTTCGCGTTAACTTTCAATTGATTGAGCGCGATCAACGGGAGCCGCGCGCAACCTGAAATATTTCTCGTGCCTACTGATGTTCTTTGAAGCGCCGAGTCGGCTACTTGTTATAAAGTCGCGGCAAATGTAGATGAGGCTAGATTAATGCAAAAACAGTAGCGAGTTATTTTGATTGGCTGTGTTCGTTAACGGGTCTGCGTAACGATGGCATTTTTCATTCTTACACATTTCATGTATTCTAGACTATTTTGAATATTTTTAATAATATGATGATTTAAAAATCTTTTTTTACAAATATTTTCAATGAATAAGTATATGACGCATCTCGGAATTCATGCTCGCATTCACAAAAATCTTGAAAATAATCCAAAGTCCATATTCCCCTTCATCACTGCCCTCGTCACCGACATCAAACCCTTATTTTTATTTTTAATCAAAACGTTCACCAAACACTCTCTGAAAAATCACCGCGACACTCTTACAAACTCCCTTCCTTCCCAACACGACAAGTTCCCACTTGAAATTGCCGATTAAAAAAGAAAATAAAAAGCCGCGGCGCGCGCGTACAATGAAATAGCCGGGCGCGCATTAACAAGAGCCGGCTCTCGGTGGGCAAACAAGAGGGGGGCACGAGAGAAAAGATTACATCGATAGGCTCTCCAGAAGTGTATTATAAAGAAGCGGAGAGTGTACCTGCCACCCTCGCCTCTCTGTTTATCCACACGCTGGAGAGGAGAGCTATATGCTTTTCGCCTATATCATTATTTGGCCTGTCGGGGATCGCTTGCTATACGCACAATGCCGAATCAATATCACAATTGCGATATGCTTTCCCCTCGATCTAAGTTTAGAAGTAGATTTTGGAAGATATATAGTGAAGAGTTTTTTTAATGCTGGCACGCATGACGTTTTTTCGATGAATATATATTGAAGAACGCCTCGAGAAGATGACTTTTTTTATTTTCATGATACATCCCGGATCTGAATAATGGAAATTCGGAGGAGATGAAAAGTAGAATAAGAGAGAAAGACAGTGAGAAAAGAATCGGACGACCCGCAGCGGGGCCCATTGATTCCCTCTCATTGATTCTGACGCAATTTCGCTACTTTTCTCCATCTAACCTCATTGTTCCCTTTTTTCGCTTTCCGATGCATTCTTTCCTCTCCTCCGTTGCATCTTTCTATATAGCTTCTCTCATCCTCCGTGGGCCGTCGTCAGGATGATTTTGCTCTTCGGTAGCCGACGCACAATCGTCAACTATTCGACACGCTGCCTCGCTCATTACTACCGTGCGTGCGTATATATACAGTATTATATAGCTCGTTGTGTTTCTGGGTCTAGGATTGGATGCATGCGGATCTATAGTGCACGTGCGAGTATGTGTGCATATAGGCGTAACGATATTTTTCAAGTGTATGTACGCGTGGACGATGTAGCGCGGTATACAAAGGGAGGAATGTTTTAATTGGCCGCTGTGGGATCAATTGTGAACTTTGTGCGTTATGTGAACTTGAAAAACTCGATAATTTTTACCGTATGGGTTCCTGTAATATTAGCTAAATAATTGTTTTTTGATTTTATTCGATAGTTTATTATCGATTTGCTATTCACTCAGTGTTTCTATCTGATTGTTATAACAGATATAAATCAATTTATAAAACGTGCGCCGTTGACTACTCCATTAATGGTATTGATGTTGTATAAGACCTGTGCGCTAAAGTCTAAAGTGTGAAATCAGGAAGTACACAGTTCAAGACCCTCCTTTTATTCTTTATGAAAGTTTAATAAGTAGGTTTTAATTCTTACAGTAAATTTTATTTACTAAACTTAATATAATAAAAATTTATATTGTATTAGATAAAAAATATTCTGAAATAATATTGCTACAATATTATTACAATATTGCTGTAATATTACTACAATATTGCTTCAATATTACTGCAATACTGTTACAATATTGCTACAATATTACTGCAATACTGTTACAATATTCCTACAATATTGTTACAATATTGTTACAACATTGCTACAATATTATTTCAATATTGCTAAAATATTACTGCAATACTGTTACAATATTCCTACAATATTGTTACAATATGTTACAATATTCCTACAATATTGTTACAATATCGCTACAATATCGTTACAATATTGCTTCAATATTACTGCAATACTGTTACAATATTCCTACAATATTGTTACAATATTGTTACAATATTGCCACAATATTATTTTAATATTGCTAATATATTATTACAATTTTGTTACAATATTGCTACAATATTACTACAATAT
>UELX01003542.1:0-22802 GCA_900480035.1 Eupelmus urozonus
AGTTTGTGGAGATCAACAGAGTCATCTTATTTCATCAATTCATTACCATACGAACAATAAAGTCATCGAACTCAATTTTTTTTTTTAGATACTTACATTAATTTATAATTACATTTTTAAATAAAAAAAGAACATCTAAAAAATGACATAATCACTAAATTAACACGATCTCCACACGGAAATTTTTATTGTTCAGAATGTATAAAAAGGCAGAATACATAATCAATATTTACTTAAGCGGTATTATTATTACAAAACTAATATTTCCACTAGTGTAATGAAAGAAATATCATAAAAGTAGTAACTCTCAAGAATTACATTTCCTATAATAATACGACCTACTCCATCGAATCGTGCATTAACATAATATCTATTGTTGCATTATTTACTACTTCTATATCGATATTTTGTTTCAATGTGCTTATAACAATGATATAAAGCAAGATAAATTGCTATAAATATAAAGATAAATAATTAAAAAAGTACTACAATTTTTTAACGCATTAACATGCAGACTTTTTAATCAGCTTAAAAGAATTATAAGTTGTTTTTTAGAATACTTACATTAATCAATAATTTTATTCTTAAATGAAATAAGAACATCTAAGAAAAGATGACATAAATAAACACAGTATTGACTACAATATGTAAGAAGACGATAAAGTTTGTGAATTTCAAAAACAAATGATTATAAGAGTTTCCTGAAAAATAAAAACTGAATGAAATTCAATTTTGTGGACAGTATAGAAACCGCAAGCGACGAACGGAAAACCCGCAATAAAAGCCGTCGATCGTGCTTCGAATCGTAAGCTTGTTGTTACGTTTATCGATATGACTTACAGGCGGTCGACAAAACCGAAATCAATAATCGACTTTATATACACATTTAGGTGAGAATGGAGTTACGTTGCACTCTTTTTGGTTGTCATTTTTTTGATGTTTAAAAATAAAGTAACAAATCTTAAGCTAATAATATTTTATTTATATATTAAAGTGTAAATATTTTGAAAGAATTTTTTTTTGACAGTCTATTTTTTGGAAGGAAGAGACTATTTCACAAAACCCTCTTTTTTTAATTTGTTTTTTTTTTCATTTTTTCAATCTAAAGATCTTAATTGTAATTCTAAGATAAAAACCTATAAAAAAATGTGAAACTTATTTTTGTACTATAAAATATAAAGATATTTATAAAAAGAAACTTTACTTCAAAATTAAAATTATTATCTTTACGTTATTAATTGAATTTTTAAGTTTTTTCTCAGAATTTTGTTACTAACCAATTTGTTCAACTTACTTAAAATCAGATAGTACTTATTTAGAGATTATAAAGTTGATAATAATTATTACCAGTTAACAAATTTGATAAACTAAATTGTATGTTGAAATCAAAAATAAGTTTTATTCGCTTCAAATTATAATTCAAGGATATATCCTTGAGTCATAAAATATAACTAACAAATTCAAATTTTAATTCTTAAAACTTTAACTCAATGATAGAATCGATAGGAAACCAAACTATTTTTTACTCAGATTTCCACTTCGCTCTTCGATGTTTATGTTAGAAACCCTTTATACGTGCAAGAGATATTTGATATATTGTATGCAACTGTACCTCTGTGCAACTTAGCTCCACCCCCTAGATGTACAAATGCACAGTGCGCGTAATCCAAGCGCATCAGCGCAATTTCGGTCGCACGTTCTCTCTCTCTCTCTCTCTCTCTCTCTCTCTCTCTCTCTCTCTCTCTCTCTCTCTCTCTCACTCTCTGGAATATAGCATTTACCTACCTTCAGGCCTCAATAATTCGCGTAGATATCGGAAACGCTGGCGCAGCAGCAGTAGTAGCCCAGCAAATTTAATCAGCTGCATAGAGATCGCCGCGTTTGCTATGACATACGTGATCGCGTTGAAGAGCGGATTGGTCAGCTCGCATCTGCGCGGGCAAAGAGAAAGAGAGTGGAATAATAACATCTCTGTGTTTGCATGTGCGCGCGTCCGTTTGAGTGGCTGTTGATACAAATGACAAAAAAGGGGGTGCGCGCAAGCGATATCAGCGTTTCTCATTTAGCTGTACGAGGGGCTTCCTGGAATAATTTTGCGGTCATGCAGATGTACCTGCATGCGCGATGAATTCGAAAGTCTGGTTTGAAGAATGTACGTAGCGCTTTAGGTGTTGAAAAAAATGAAAACTCCGAATATTTTTTTTCTAAGAACTTGATAATAAAAAAGATTTGTAAAAGACCAATAGTTTAAAGCTCTATTTAAATGTTTTTTATTATTTATAATTTTTATTTATTATTAATTTATTTATTTAATTAAATTTGTCTTGCTATATATATTTGGAATGCAATATATTATTATTAAGCGAAGCACCTTTGTCATGTAATTAAATATTTCTTACTCATAAAGCTAAATTTAAGATAATAAACTTAATAATTTATATTTGAACATATTGTAAATTCCTAATGTCAAAATGAAAATTTATTCCTTCGTTAAGCAGAGAAGAAGATATGAAAATTGACACCCTTAAAAACTAATTAGCATTTTGCAATAAACGTCTGAGCAATTATGAAGTTATTAATTCCTTGAAGGGTCGCAAACTCCTCGTTGAATCATTGATCAAATAATTACTTTTTCATTAACTCATCAAACTAATCTACATCTCCTCACCAATATAAATTAATTAGAAAGTTTTAATACCAACGCCTGCTCCACTTTAATAGTAATCAAAGACAAAATCAATTGTTACTTAAAACTTTACCGGTAATTTTGATAAGGATAAGTGTTAAGTAAACCAATAATTTAATTTCAATATTTATCATACGGATGAAAAAACTAAATAAATTTATTATTCTCTTCTTAGAGCTTGAGAAATAACATGATCGTCCCAGAAAAGCATAAACAAGATCTTTAATGATAATTTATGATAATAACGTTATTTCTTGCAACAGAAATTATAGCTTCCTTAAAATATGTTGTTCTCTAAAACTTGCTTAAACTCATAATATCAAGAACACCATAATAATCTCAAAATGCAAAACTCACTCATAGGTAATATAACCGACCGCCATCCAAAAAATGCAAATCGTCCCAACTGCCGCCCAGCAGCAGCAGTAGTTCAGCCTCCGACTTACTCCGCTACTCGGATAATTGATCGCCACATCATAACTGCGCAGCTGCAATAGAGCGGATCTCAGCCGCTCGTTGCATCTGAGTGTAATAGCTCCGTCGATGAAAAAACAGACATAAGCAAGTATGGTTCGCAAAGCTGCTAAAGCTAGTATCTTGCGAGTGTCGGCGTCGTTGTTGAACTCGCAGCCGATTAGGTATAAGCCGTAGCAGCAGAAGTAGATTAAACCTAGTGCCCAGAAGCTCGAGTAGAGTAGTCCAAGCTTCGTCAGGTGTACGTTGTCTTCCGTGACGAGGTGGGGTCCGCAGCCGAAAAAGCTCGCCGCGTGGAAGAGCGGCTTTATGTCGCTCAGCTGGACCATAATTGAGGCTGGATATGGAAGGTTGATGAATAAGTTTGAGGAGATTGGGATTGATTTGATTTATTGTGGTTAAGGGCTTGGATTATTGTGATAATATTGTGACTGTATGAATTTATAGATGGTGAAATGTAACTTTATAAGTTTTGACGATTTTCTAATTTTTGTCAATAAATCGATAAGAAATAGTCTATTCATGAAAAAACCTTAGGCCTCCAAAATAAAAATTTTATATATAATTAAAGACTTGAATGTTTTAACGAATAATTTTTCATTACTGATAAAATAAAAATTTTATTGAAATAATTTTTTGTTACTTAAAAACACCTTTTTTTTAGGTTTCTACTAAACATCCGTTAGATAAGTCCAATTTAAACATTTTTAAACGGGATATTAATGGTTTTTTAATGATGCATTCTTTTCCCCCCCTACGCCCGGCAGTATAACATATCAATCTTCTTTCTGTGGTTTAAAGGAAGTAAATATAAACACTCCAGTACTTGTCCGTCATTTTTTTATCGTCTCGAAAATACGACTTGTTATTTGAATTTTTATAATTCTATTACATTTAGCGTGTACAATACTTTAATTCTGAAGTACCACAAGCAAACATTTATTATTAATTTAAACAATTTGAAAATATTCAAATTTAGATCGACATAAGTGTAATACTTGAAAATTTTAAATATGTGTATTAACTAAATATCCGCTTATAAAAATTTAACAAATTAAAATAAATATCTAAAAATTTGAGAGGTAGATATAATAACATTTTTTTACAAGCATAATGACTTTAAGCTCAATTTCTCTTATAATTAAAACTTTTTTAAACAACGAACAATTATATTTTTAAAAAAATTTTTGAGATGATTTTGCAAATTTACTACAGTTAAAGTCAACAAATGTTCCTGGATTAGACGTTTAATTCTTAATAGAAAAATTACCACCAAAAAATTATCATTTAAGAAAAATATTAAAGTATTTTTTATTTTATTTTCTAACTTTAATTAACTAATTGTAATAATTATATTAAAGTAATTAAATATAATATAATAACTTACATCAAGGATGAAGTCCAATTAGGCGTCGTCATGAAAAATCAGAAATAGTTTTCTCTCTTCTTATATCTATCTTCTCTCTATCATGTTTCTTATAACATTATAGATAATTATTAAGACGCTATAACTAATTTTTCAGAACCTTTGACTATCTACTATATTAGCTCTTTTGCTATTTATTACCGTTATACATTAAATTTGATAAAATCACTTGTTGCGTTTTAGGAGCAAATGCCTATTCATTTTTTTATATAAATATATATCATTTTCTCAACTTGTATTAATTTTCTTCTTAAAACAGCCTTCCTATTTTTTACAAAGCTCCACGTCTACAAATCTTTGGCTTCTTAGAAAAAAAAGAATTGCCTCGCGAGACTTAGATGTGGGGTCCGCAAATTTGTCACGCAATACAAACCGCGAAAGAGAAAAAATACTGAAACGGAATCGACGCACGAAATTTCGATCCAAGAACCCATCGCGAACTTGTCTCCCTGCCGACCCACTTCTTTTCCATCCTCTCTCCGCGCACCAAAAGAAATAAAAAAGAAAAGGCAATGGGCTTTACACCGAAGAAAAAGCTTACAGACGAAATAAAATGAAAAACCAGCGCAAGATAAAGCGAGAAAATTGAAAATTCGACCCGACTCTGTAAATATTTCACAAGCGGGAGTTACGTGAGCAGTACTTCACGTCGAGCACTGGAGATCGCCTCCCTTATTTCACCTCCTCCCATTCTGTCTAAACCCACCGCGCAGTCCAAGCTAATATACCAGGCGCGGCCGATCGAGCGCGGACTTTAACTACTTAAATAGCGCCGCGCGCGCGCGCCAATGAGAGGAGCCAGTTTACGTAGATAAGCATCGGACAGAAAGTTTACAGAGCGCAATGACGAGAGCGCATTGGCTGCGTTTGTTTTTCAAGTCACACATCTAACGCGTGTAAACTATCGTTGCCCTGGTGTCATCGGCTCAGGAATTACGTGGCGATCGATGCGAGAGGCATTTCGTTTTGTCTTTTGACGGGCTGCGTTCGTACGCATGGTGTGGCCTACTCTTCTCACGTCCTGCTGGTGCTTCCGGCTCGAGCTATTTTTAGGGCGGATGACGATGAGGTCGTTTCGCGGCTCGTTGAGGGCCGGCGACGACAAAATATTCGCCGGATCAGCACTTGGTGGGCGAATTGAGGATGACGAGATACGTCGTCATGGCTCCGGCGATCTGCGTGAGAAATGGTTAATTGCGTTAGAAGGGCAAATTGAGATGAAGAGCGGGGAGGTTCTCTGCTCTTCCTTGCCTGCTGGCGAGACGGAATTTGCTCTTTTTTTTACCTTAGGGTGGGTAATAGCTATTTTTTGGATGACTATTGTGATAAAAGGTATTTTTTTGAGAAATGAACGAGGGAAATCACAAATTATACTAGTGCGATATGTTTTGAGAACAAACGTATTAAAAATTTTATACAAATTTAAAATTTGCACTATATAAATTCTAAACATTTAAAGTCTTTTTAATAAATATTTTCCGATGTTCTCCCGTATACAAGTTAATGATTCTTAGAAAGCGGATTTGGAAACTGAGTATGATTTATGTAGTATACGTCTAGAATACGTGATGCGGATTTAAACAGTGTAAGTAATAAGTGAAAGAATATTTGAAAATATTTTATGTAAGGAGAAAAATTGTTCAATACTTCGTAAGAGTTGTACAAGCAAAATAATATTTTAATAGATCACGTAATACAGTTTTATTTGGAAAGTATATATGGTTTAATTTTATTTTAATATCGCATAGCACTTAAATTGCATGTTACGTGAATCCACAACACAATTATATCAAATATATTTTTTAAAAAGAATTATATTTATGCCCTAAGATATCAAAATATCAAAGTAATAATTTTTAGATATTGCATTATATAAATAGAAACTAACAGTTTCATTCACTAAAAAATGCTTATAGTATTTACATTAACTTAAAGTGAAATCCTTTTTCCTAAAAAAAGATAATGAATAAAACGAAAATGTTTTTTCAGTGTAACAAAAATATAACTGTAAATGAAAAAGTCTGAAATAGAGATACTCTTTCAACAACGTACTGTTATCACAGGAATATTGTTATATTTGCGTAGATACGAAATTTATTTTCATTCGACAATTTTGACGGTAAAACTTTTAAATTTTTCAACACTGAAGTAAATGAACCAAATAAAATCTATCTGAATTTCAATGAATTTTTAAAGAAAAAATATACTATTTAAAGAAACTGAAATCCCGTTATTAGGAAAATTCTCGTAAATTAATACAGTCGTGTTAAATAGAATAATAGAATATAATTCAAAAAATGACATTACTAACAAAAAAATAAGAAATGTTCAATTTTTAAAACTGCCTTACATTTAATCCATGTATTTACATTTAACAAGATAAATTTTTAATCCAGAACTTATTCAATTCATCAGTGTTGCCTTGAGGCAGAAAGGACCTACTTTTTCTAAATTCAATATACGTATAAGCATTTTATTGAAAATCAAGATCAAGGTAGTTAGAAATATACCAATTTAAGATGAATAATTTTATTTTTATCTAGTCTAAGTCTTTCATTACTATAAATTTTTGCGTAAAAACTGTGTTCATCGATAACAGCATTGTTATGCACAGGATGTGATCTTTTAACTTCGTCGTATTCCAGTTATCTTTTTAATAGATCACAAAATTACTTCTAATTATTACAAAAAATGACTTAATATAAATTGTTTTATCGATTTTTTTTTATTTAGAAAAAGAAATTGTAATTTATAAACATATTTGTTTGGTTAAACATTGAAAGCTAACAAATCCGCCGAGTTGTATGCATTTTACGGATTATAAATATAAGCATTAGTCTAAAATCTCAATAAAATTTCAATTCAAATTAAGGTGATATTTGAGCAAAAGAATAAAAATATATGGTTTGTGGAGATTGACACTGTCTTTATTTACCTTAATTTATTTCGAAGCGAACAATAAACTTAATTATTCATTAACTACCTCAAATCTCAATATGTTGAGAAACTCCAAAAATGCATAGACGTGGTGCAATACCATAAAGCTATTTTTTTTTTCTAATATTTTTTTCTCATGTTTAAAAAATCCTAAATTCATTAACAACTTGATTAAGTTGATATCTTAGATATACTTGATTTTATCTATTAATTTTTATTAATTCTATTATATTTCAGTATTATTTAGTCAAAGAAAATATAAAATTTTATAGTTTTAATAAACTTTATTCCTTTAAATTGCTTAAAGTCTTTTCTTATTTCTAATTTAAAAAGTCAACTTATCTAGTCTTTAAAGTTTTACTCTTACTTTTGTTCAACCATCCAATTTAATTTCATATCCCATTCTCGTTTCCATTCTGTAATAAAAATTTTCATTCGACATTTCGCACTAATTTCAACTTATGTTGTTATAAGTTTGATAATGTTTGATAAATACTTAGTAGAAGTTATATTAATTTTTAATTAAGTGGAAAATTCTTTTAAAAATATATACATGTTATAAGAGGTTCTAGTTTAATTTACAACAAGTAAATAATAATTTACTGAAATTCTAATTAGCAAAATGATCAAATGCGCCTTACCCAAAAAGCAACCCTTTTTTTAATTTTCAATAACGCTAATAAAATTAAAAATTCATTTCATAAAACAAACTTCCATGCCCCATCGCACCTTTCTAAAAAAACATCTTGCATCTGACCGACATTTTCGCGTAAAGAAATTACATCTGTCACGGGTCGCAAAACGAGCGAAGCGCACAAAGCATCCAACTCTCAGAAGTAAAGGCGGTTTCATACCTTCAGCAAGAGCGGCAGATTAATCCGGAAGAAACCGAATGCAGCCGTGAAGTGTAGCGGGTGCAGCGCAAAGTATTGTCCGATGGAAAACTTGTCCTGAAAAGCAGACGGGAAAAGCAAGTAAGAGAGAAAAGTGGGATTTAAAAGTGGAAAATTATTCGCGAGGCGTCATTGTGCGAGCCCGGCAAATCGTTACAAGTGCTAGCTGTTTTCTTTAATGACCGCGCCCGGGCTTTTATGTAGGCTGTCATCTATTTAAGCGCGCTTCAATGTGTACGAGCTCAAGCAGGAAATTTTAATATTTAAACAGTTTGCTCGCTCGAGAGCTGTAATTGTTTTTTACGAGCTTTGTTAGAGCTACTTGCAGACGGATCGGGACATGCCTTGGTTTCGAGAGATTTTTTGTTTTTGTTTTCATTTTCTTTTTCAAAAAAAAGAAGTACTTTTAGTAATATTTATTATTTATTTTTTTAGTGTAGATATGTCTTTTATCAAATGCAATCAAGCTGAGTCGAATTTTATATAATTTTTCAAAAGCTTCTTTTTTTAATATAAAACGATTGACATAAATTTTAATTAAGATTTGTAACCTTTACAGTGCATTAATAAAAAATAATTTTTCCTAATTTCGAAATTTGAATACAATTTTTAATAATTCATAAACTTAGTAGTTTTAAGGGAAACGGCATCGGAAATGTGATGCTTTACAACAGCTTATGGTTTGGATTTACCGGTGGAAAAATCTTGTAAGCAGAGATCAAAGGCCAGCGTCATTTTCAAAGCACTTACACGAGAGTATCCCTTACACCTCGTACGTGATCGTCTCCTCACAACATACCCTAGTTTATCCCACTCTAAAATACAGCATGCTTTCTGCCCAGCACCATCAATCTATTTCACTTTTATCTTCAGTAAAGTAATACAAGAAGAAGTTTTTCTTTTTTTTATATATTGACAAATTTAAAGCAGGTTTACTAATAGTAAATAATTGCGGTACAATCAATTAGTATTCTATTAAAGAACAATACTCAATTTTATGGATCAAACCATTTTTCAATTATTAAAACAAAATTGTTTTATATGCAAATATAGGAGATAATTATCATTTGCAATATTGTCAAAACACGGAATTGGGTGAGAGTGGTATTTGAAGAAAATTATTTATCTACAGTAATAAATTTCATACAAATTCCATTAAAATTTTGCATAAAGATAGAGTATTTAATTAAGGAAGCTCTCTTCTGAAATTGCATATGTTGGTAAACATGTTAACAAGTAAAATATTTAATATCCATTTTATCTGTTAAATATGTGACAATTCATTGACACAATCCGTCATTCTAATTATTTTAAAAGGACACGAAAAATAGTCAATTGAAATAAATGCACAAGACTTAAATTCACAAAAAAGAAAAGTCAATTCATTTTATTAGCAGGATACCAGATGAAAAGCTTGTTTCTCTCTCTCTCTCTTACCTCTTTGTCTTGCTCATGTCGGACGCGTGCGTACCTCGAGCTGGGCATGAAGACGCTTGCTCCCACCTTGTTAGCCTGCGAACAGTACAAAAGCCAAAAGCGAAAGGCACTTTTTTCATCATGTCAAGAAATTCACTTTCTCCGCGCGCGAATAACATAGCTACAGCGCATAAGCAAGCCGTTCAAACGAGACGCTTTTGTTTTTTGCGCGTTCATATGTATTTTTCCTCTTTTTATCACGACGCGCCCGAACAAAGTTCTCTGACGTCGGAGATATACCGCGTGCTCCGTCTGGCGATCCCTTTTTCTTTTTTCCACGCGCCATTGGCAACCGCGATATTTTCTTTGCCCGTCGCCGGGCGCATAAAGGAAATGTTTTTCGTCAATTATGGCTCCCCGGCGACTACGCCATTGACGAAGTCGCCCGACGACAACTCCTACGTAAACATCTAACGAGGGCAAAGATCCTTCGAGATGTCAATTCTACGATGAACGCGATTATTCCATGTGTGCACTTTAAGGGTAAGTCATTATTCTTATTGAGGACCAGGGAGCAGCGGATGTATTAGCTTTTCAATTATTTTGGACTTAAATTATTATTATTATTATTATTATTATTGTTATTAATACTATTATTATTATTATTATTATCATATGGATGCTACACAAATTAACATTTTTTTATTGATATAATTTAATTATTTCTTTTTTGTCACTGACTTGTTAATCAGGCAAAAATCTTAAAGTACATAGCACATTTATTTAAAAAAAAAAATAATATAATCCAATAAACAACTTAATTTGAAAATATAAAGTATGAACTATTTATATCATTGGTGATTTGGAATAACGATTTTGATGTCATTCTTCGTATTTTCAAAACGTGAAGGTTTTAATGTTTTCATCAGGGTCACTAAGCGATCCAGCAAAGATAAAAGTTAATAGTGGTATAATTTCATAGTCTTTGATAGAACATTTTAGCTTCTCAAATTCTCGCATTAATTACGGTTTTTAATTCATGAAAGTGAATAAAATAATTCGAACACCCTGTTTGCAGGTCATTAACCTTACTGATAATCCATCCAAGGCTATCTCAAAAGAAACAAAAATAAAATAAAATTGCTTTATTTTTTTCTAAATTGAAAAATATTAATTTGGTTTTAAGTTATAATTAACTAAATTTCAATAACATAATTAAACTATTGAATTTTAAATGTAGGCTTTTCGTTATTTAAATTTAAACTACCATAACTCAAAATACAAAGAAAATTTTTTATACTGAAAGAAAGAAATAAAAATTTGTTTCATCTTATTTTGTTTTCTTTCTTAAAACTCAATTTAAAACAACTAACTAAAATATTTAAGTTTTGCAGAGAAGCTATTTATTGTAACTTGAGTTTTTAGATCCATATTTCGGTCAAAGGCCCCGGAAATTTTCAGCTATATCCTTGATCTGCCACTCTAGCCTTGTTTGCGTGTGATTGACGTATTGAAGCATAACACCAACAAGGAGAGTTTAGACTCTAGTTAAAAAATCATACCATCTTCGAAAACTATTTTCGGTTAATATTTTCACAAAAATGAGTCACTATATCAGTCGGTCAGTTTCAAAATTAATATCCTAATAATTTATAGTATTTTTTTAGTTAATGTTTCTACATAGAACTAAAAGAGTTAAACATAAATAATTCGATATAGAAAAATCTTATCTTAAGTTTGAACAGAAAGAATTAAACTAAATAAAAGAAGCTTTAATTTGCGGTTTCCAGTAGATTAAAGCTTTTTTTTTTATTTTCAGTCTTAAAACTTAAGATAAGATTCTTGTATTTCGAATTATTTGCGTTTAAAACAGAAACTATTTTTCTTAATCTATTTGAACATGTAATAATTAAAATACCATGAACAATTAAAAAATCAATGTCAGGACCCATTCACTGAGATAGAGGCTCTATTTTGTGAGAACTTTAACCTATAATAATTATTTTTCGACGAAAGCAAAGTTTTTGAACCGAAAGTATTGGGATTCCTTTGAAAGTTTAAAATGAAAATAAGTCACTGATATAAAAGATAAAAATTTTTAAAAAAATAAACAAAAGCGTCCACAATACATAAAAAAATATTGTGCCATCAGAATTCGACTAAGAAGCTTTACGGTTAACCCAAAAAATAAAATACTACTGTACTTGAGCGGAGGTAAGGTGACAGATGCCAGCTATGACGCAGACGAGGAGCACGAAGATAAATACAAGGCCGCCATCCCTGATATATTTCATTGTGTCGGAGAGCCCATCGGACATGTCCGTGAAGGCACTAATTCGCGAAATCATGTTAAACGTGAAATTGGCGAACCACATGAGCAGCTGGATCGAGAAAAGCGAATTGACATCTTCGGCGGCGGAGCACAAACAACTGTGCAGCCAACAGACGTCGCGCAAATGCAGTCTCTTGCAGTCGCTGTCCAATTCCATCATTAAGCAGAGAAAGTCTGTTATAATTTTAAAAACACATTTTGTAGTAAAAGTTAAATCTGTTGGGAAATTTTTCGTATTTTTTAAACATTCTTCAATTTTTGAGCCTTTTTAATTACTTATATAAAAAAATGTATAAAATAAAAATTGTTCTATTAAGTTTTCTACAACATTTGTTTTATAAATTTTTTGAAAATTTAGTATCATTTCGATAATGTCTAAATAGATTTCTGAAAATATTGTTTGCACTTGTGCAAAAAATTTGTGTTTTAACTAGAAATATATAGTTTCTTTTTTTTTAAATCTACAAATTTTATTTCATATGTTTTTTGTCAAAAATTAATAAGTTCTATTTTTTTTTTCAAAAATATATTTTTAAAAATATTTACTATTTCAATGTATTCTTAAACGCACCAAAAAAATTAAAGGGGTTTTGAAAAAATACAAATCACTCCCTTGTTGGTCAAACTGAAAAAAGTATTGAAAAATTTGATCGTCATTTTCAATTTTTCCATATTGAAGTTTGTTATATGCTATTTAAAATAAAATTAAAGAATCTGTGTATAAAATTTGTTAATTAATTAAATTAAAATATTTATGACGCCTGATTATTTTTAAGTTTTACTACTTAAAAAGTAGTAAAAATTAAATTTGTGAAAAAACGAATATTTTATTTATTTTCATTATTAGCAGGTCCTAATTCCTATGTTTTATAGAAATTGCAAGATGTATTATAAACTAACCTGGTAGTAACATTTGATTTAAATGACGAAATCGCAGGAAAATAGAAGCAATGAGCGTGACAAACTTCATAACAGAAATAGATAGTGGCAGATAAAAATAAACGTAAATGATTCCAGCCGACAAACCCCCGTGTGCCTCGTAAGAATATGTAGACCATCCAATTAGAAGGAAGAAAATAATCAGAAAGCCGAACGCCGTCCAGCTGTGAATTCTCAGTATTCTTGCATGTGTAGCTACATCGTACTTAAAATAAATGTCATAATTAAATTAAACCTTAAGCCGCTAGTTAAAAGAAAAATGAAATTAAATAAAGTTAAAATATTTAAATTTTCTTTGTAACGTCAAGGACTCAGTGTTGTTCAAAGATATAGTGGCTACAAAATTTTTTACGTAACAGAATTTTCATACTGCGATATGTCCCTTAATTCTTTTTATATTCCAAAAATTCACAAAGAAAACCTATCTTAACTATCAAAATATAATAACAAAAATTTTCATCTTAATTATTTGTTACTAAATCTTTTATTTTTGTGAATAAGTCTTTTATATTAAGCAAAACATAACTTTACAAGCCCATTACATTTGTAATGTACTCCCTGCCAGACTGGATATTTTTCGAATGTGCGCTTCGCACGGCAACATCGCTAATGTAACCGAAAGCTTAACACATAAACTTACTGACAAAGCGTATATGGGTATACTTTATGTGACGAGTTAAGAATATTTTAGTTGTCTTTTGATTAAAATTTTGTTTACAATATAACAAATATGACTTACTGAACCTACAATTTCAAGCATTACGATTGCGATAAAATCTACATAATTCGTATTTTAAATACACATTTGGAAAGCATCCATTTTGGATAGTTTATACAATGGGAGTATTTATAATTGTCTTTATCACAAAATCTTTAATTTAAAGAAAAATAATAAAGAATCCTCATCTTAATACCTTAACTGCCAAATCATACTTCTTCATATTGCTGAGAATATTCTGTAGCGTTCTGTCCCTCGCCACACAGAGCGTTACATCAAGGACAATTGCACACACAACCAGGATCGTCCTAATAATCGAAAGAGCCCGGAACTTACTCTCAACCTCCTCATTGAAGAAAGTACATAATCGGACGTACAGAGCGTAGGCGTAAAATGGCATCCAGAGAACTGTGTACAGAATCGTGGGTTTGGATAAGTTCAAGCCACTATCTGTAATAGAGTAGGGGGCCAGGCCGAAAACTCGAGCTACGAAGAAGGTCGGCCGGAGGTCCCGAATTGAAGACATTACTGGTGATGACTAAGATGATGCAACGCCAAAATTGATGAAGAATCCGAATCCTTTTTAGACATTAGGAAGGTACGTATCTAAATTTTTATAGAACTTTTATATTTTCATTTTTTTTTATTGTACTATTTTAGCCTTTTGGGTAAAATTTGAATAAAATTTGCACTAGTATTGATTGCTCTGAAAGTACTGTGCTCACTGGTTGTATAGATTCACTAACGTGTACGTTGATGTATAAGTATTATCAGTTGCTAACAAGATAGCTAAGCCTTTTATTGAAATCTATTATTACAGTTTTATCTAGATACAAATTGAATTTATTTGATTTTTGTAAGAATTATCAGACAAAATTTAACAAACTTAATGAATTATCTTAATGGACTAACTGAACTATTTATTTTAATTCAATGTATTTACTTTTTAGAGAAAAATTTAGTATAAATACAATACAGATAATTAAATACAATTATATTTTAAAATCTTGAATTATAGTAAATATAATTGCATAATATTACTCTTTCCGATTCAAAAATGTTTTATTTAACAAACGTCATATATATTAAATTTTATAATATATTGCGTAAGTGCGACCCGTATGTCAATAGACGTTTTACAAACTATAATGGGATCTGTCGCTTAAGTAAAAGAGGACAAAGTCCCATGCTTGAAACATACTAACAAGGAGGGACCACAGTATGTGGGAAAGAGATTTCACCGGAGCTTTGAGGATCAACGTCTGATGCCTTATAATAAAGATCAGTACCTATAACGTTGTTAATGGACCTTTCTTTCCAAAGTACAAACTTTTAAATTTCAAATATGTAATATATCCTGTAAAAATGATGTTTCTTATTGACAATAACAGTATAAACTTTTGTGTTATAGAAATCATAGCAATAAATAATAAAACTAGGTGCAAATAGTTTTAATATAAACTTTGGTTTGTTATAAATTATTGATTTTTTTTAAAAGTTATAAGCAATCAATGCTAGCATAAAAAAGTTACTTAATTTTTTTATAAAATATTGCTTGAAATATAAGATCAGTTTTTAATCATTTCTGATTATGTTTGATTGCTTATAACTTTCGAAAGAATCTACGATTTTTATTACACTTATATTGAGAATGTTACTGTCGATAAAAATATCATTTTTAAAGGAACTACCGTTATTTTTAAATAACACTAGCTTGAAATAGCTTACCTCTCAGAAAGAAAAGCCCATTTGATAGAATTATGGATATTGATCTTCATTTTTAGGTGTCAGAAATCGATCGTCCAAGCTTTGTTGAAATCTCTTTCTCGCACATGTTGGTGTCCCTCCTTGTGAGTACACTAATTAGATGTACTAAATTTTAAAACTGCATGCACAGCAAGATTTGTAGAAATAAATTTGGCATTTCGATCATTTGGAAAAATTAATAAGCACTTGCAAAAAGTCGAGTTTAGCGCACTCAGTTTTAAAAAATACATTGTAATACCAAAATTGTATGTTCTACTTATCACTTATACCATGTTTATTGGCAAAAATCTAAGTTAAACTCTAAACATAAACTTGCTATCGGGGAACTTCCTGCTATAAAAATTATATCTGAAAAAATCAACCTGACCGAATCTCTTTATACATTGAAGATAATTATTTAGTAGGAAAAGAAAGGAAATTAAAGTAAATGGATCCATCGATAATAATAACAGTGCGCGATACTTCATTAACGGGTCTAAACTGCCACTTGCGTTCTGTTTAATCGCTGAGCGAAATATCACCAACATCAAGCGACCGACGCCAGTGGAGAACTACTACATTCATAAGTTTACGTCGTACTCAGTGGTGGACGGAATCGATTAATTTGATTGTTAAACTATCGGAGTCATATCTGATAAATACACATACTTTCTACTCGACTATTTTTCTAACATGTTTGAGAGGTGGATGAAATGTGCGTAACGAAAGGATAACATATTTTTCGAAACTGTGAAAATAAATGTTTGATAATAACAACATTTTATATTTTTTAAATAATTAATGTGATTTTTTAAAAGTGTATTAAAAATGTAAAATTTTATAATGACATTTAAAGATTAAAAATCAAAAAGTCTATATTTAATTAATTTATAATATTATGTTATTTATTTTCCAAAAGTATACTACATAAATAATAAATAATAAATATTTTTTATTAGGTTAATAAAAAAATTGTGTTTTCAATTTATCTGCATTAATATAATTACATGAATATATACATATTCATAAAATTTAAGTCATTAATATATAGTACTCTACATGTTTTCTCTTTCGTTTTCGAAGATTGAAGCAACTTTTTTGCCTTTATCTTTATTTACTCTTGTTTTTGTTGTTTGAGCTACCAAGCAGCGTTTACCCTCAATTCTTATCGATGCTAAGTCAATCATCTAACGCAACCTTATCCTATGACTTTAGTAATTATTTTTATTTCTGATCATTTTCGACAGACGGATGAGTTACTGGAAATAGCAAGAATAACCATAACTTTGTTTTTCTGAAATCACCTAACATTAAAATTTTGCATTTTTAAAGTAATGTTTTCTTATTTTTGTAAATCATTAGGAAACTTGTTAGTGCTCAAAATTAGAGAAATCTTATGATGATGATCAAGTTATACTAATTAATGTCTCTATTTGCTCTATTCAAACCATAAATATTTAATTTATGAACACAAGCAAAGTGTTTAAGCAAATTTGGCGACTTGATTGTGTCCGTTAATAAAAATCCAGATGAAGCTCCAACCCTAATCTTAAACCCCGATTCACTACCTTGTCTTCATAGTAGATAGTTTTATAGTAGACGGAAGATGCTCTTTTGAATCTACGTAGGTACATAATGCTTATAGCAGAAGCATCAAACATTAATATATTAAATAGATTTTATATAAGTTATAATCATTGTGTATATGTAGATTTAAGAAAGCGTCTTCCGTCTACTATCGAACTATTTACTATGAAGACAAGCTAGAGAAGATAGTGGGACACTCGATTCGACAATCGCATGAGGTTCTGATACGGGGTTCGGGGTTGAGATCGGGATCCTATTTGGATTATTTCTTATAACATCAGCCTGCCAGTAAGTAGGTTAAAGAAACCTAAGTTGAATTTGTCAATTATTACACAAAATTTTTTGTGCTCTTACAAGACAAATTATGCAAATATCCTTTACTTATAATAAGCTATCGCACAAATACTTTATAAATACTTTACAAATATTTAAACTAACAAATATAGAAATAAACAAATATAATGTTCTAAACAAATATAGAAATACTTTACAAACATTTTTACTTTTATCCTGGTAGAATTTTACCCATTTAAAATATCTATACATCAAGAAATAACATCCAATTTCACTAGAAATTTTCACTAGAGTTTAACTATTAAATGGAATCATTTCAACTAGGGTACATATATACACATTCGAAAATAAAGTATTTTTAATTTTCCTTATGCAAAGCTCGATTTTGTTCACATACTAATAAAAAAGCGTACGGCAAATCTCGCTTTGTGTACGTCATATCAAGAATTATGGTTTGGTATATCAGTGATTTAAATCTTGCTTGGTCTTTTCGCCCTGGCTATTGCTTGGATGTAAACGTTTATGTAAAAATAAAATCACTTGTTCGCACTAGTATCAAAATAAAAAAAAATAAATATAAATTTATCAAATTTGTTTAGAATAGTTATTTACGACATAAGTGCGGTAAAATAAGTGTGGTAAGTTTACACGAGGTTAAAATCACTTTATCGCCCATGTATCGTACATAACTTTTTGACATGACATGCAAAAAGCTTGTTTTATCGCACGCGTTTTCGAGCAGGCGTACGGGAAAACGAACTTCCCGCACGCAATGTCACACGCTCAGTCGTTCGCTGCCTGAACGAAGCGATAAATAAGCGACTTTACTCCCTAGGTTCATACAATACATTATTAACGCTTTAACTGTGGACACTTTTTTGATTTTATATATTTATTAAATTTGCAATATTATTTAATCTTACTTATTTTTGGATAATATTCTCATTTTTTTAGGGGTCCTTTTTTCTGACAGGAGAAAAATAAAGTAACTTGTAACTCTAAAATATTTTAAAGCAGTACACCCATTTTTTATATAAAATAATCAATAATCATAAAACACAATTATAACATTTCAAACCTTATAATATTGCTACATAATTATTACATAAGCAGTTATATCAAAAATTTAAGACACTATATATTTAAAAAAATTTTATAGAAACTCTTCAAAAGAATTTGTATATTATAATTTTATTATTTCCTTTATCGCAGTTTATGTTTCTGTAGCTCTCGATACTAATTAATAACTAAAATATACATTTCATGTTATTTTTGCTATTACGGGTCGGTATTTGATCAGTAACGATCTAAATTTCTGTGAAACCATCGATAAGTTATCGTCGAAATATAAAGAAAAAATTTATTTCATACAATTTATTCAGAAATATACTATACTATTTAGTAAATAAGAAAATTACTTTCAGATGAAAGATGAATTATCCAAATCGGATTATTTTTAAAAAAGTTATGCAAGAACATATAAGAATACAATTTGAATGAAGAATTTCTCGAATCTAAAACTCATTGAGCTTAAGACTCTGAAAAGAATAAACAGAATTTCGGTATTAATAATATTATACTGTTTAACAAAGTGCTAATAAATAATAGTTTTTTGGATTGTAGACTTATAATTTTAAAAAATTTAATTTGGCAGAGGAAAGCATATTTTAAATAAATCAAAGAGATAAGAGGAAGTTGAGTGACCATAATATTTATTAATTACCCGTTAACTATTACTTTTTTAATAAATATATTTATTTTTTCATTGACACTTTACTCAGTTAGTATAGGAATGCGTACGCATACTTGCGTTTATACTCCATCTACAGTAAAATAGTAAAACCACTTTCAGTTTCCTAGCAACCAAGTTGTAAACAGATACAGTTTTAGTTCGTACATCATCAGTATGAATACATTGATAAAGTAGTGAGTAGACGATCATTTTTTGACTACGAAAAATGGCTGAGAACGTAAAACCTGAAGTGATTAAAAAAACTCAAGATATTCTTGGACCATTCTTTACAAAGCCTCCGTTAACATCAAAACTTTTAAAAAAACCACCATTTCGTTTTCTTCGAGATATTATTGTATCGGTAGGTTTTTAGTTATAAGGTACATATTTAAGTATTTATATATAATAATTAAAATTATTGCAGGTAATAAAAGAAACTGGATTTTTAAAAGGTTTATATACAGATGAAGAATTAAATTCAGATATTACAAAAGACAGAAACGCAAAAATAAATTTTTTAAATAAACTAATTTATGTTGTAGGTAAGTAATTTACCATAAGGTATATTGTTAATGAGTTTATCATTTTTTCAAAATCTAAATATAGTATGGTTTTAGAATATGTTAGTCATAAAAAATTAGCTATAAAGTCCAGTAAAATTATTGCTGGACTTGAACCAACAAAAACAAATGAACTTTTACAATTGCTTGGGACAGCTATACAAGACAAAGTGAGTATGGCTTAATTTAACATTGAAGGTAATCCAATAGGTCTAATTAGATCAATAATAATCTCAATTAGATTAAGTCTAATATACCTGTACAATGTAAGAGAATTTGTTGGATATATTTGAGATTTCTCATATAGACAAAAAATTGATACGCAGTACATACACGTGCTTGCGCACGTGCGTAAATATACATACATACAGGCAGAACATTTTATTTAAACAAAGGAGCCTCTAATATATTATACTTTATTAAAATACAAAATACAAAAAATTAATTTAAACAAGAACTAGTTTTTTTATTGTAGAAAAACTTACATTTTTTAAGTTTTATTTGTAACAGTTAAGTAAGGGTATTTTTTCAATAGAATTAATTACATATATTTTCTTGAATTTCTGTATTTGATATAAAATTTACTGAAATTAAAAATTTTACAAAGTATTGTTTGAGTAGCTGTAAATTTAAAATAATAAAACATATTGTTTGTTTTTTATATTCTTAGGTAAATAGTAATGAAGCAGTAAAAAAATGTCTCAAAACATTAGAAAATAAGGGCGACACTTCATCGTCGAAGCCTAAAAGTAAACAACAAGTAGTAAATAAATCACAAAAAAGTGAAAATTCTACGCAAAATCATGACGTAAGTGCAAAAGTCGCTCATTCACAGAAATCGGATCGTTCGAATAAATTACCAGATTCTGAGCAAGAAATAGATAGTCAGTTACAAAGTACTGCCAATATCAATCATGACCATAATGAGTCATCAAAGACTGAAGTAAGTTTGAAGTACTTTTTTAATAATAATAAAACTTGTTGATCATTGAAATAAATATTTTAATGAAACTACAGTTAAAATATAACATATTTACTGATAAAATACCAGATCATTTCCGGTAATGTAATAAAAAACTATTAAAAAATTAAAAACAATTTAAAATATTGCATTTTTTCGCTTAAACTAGTCAAAGTTAGAATAACTTTCTTTTATTTTTTATAAGCATATTTATTTTAAAAATCATCATTATTAATTATTCCAAGCTTACTCAAAATGCTTATGTAGCTTAAACACTTTTATTCCCTAGGTTTCACAAGAAGAGGCGAATGATCTATTAAATGAAAAGCCAAAGAGCAAATCAAATGAATTAGAATTAATGGAATCTACGAAGTCAGAATTAATTTCTTCCGATATTCAATCTGATAATTTAAAAAATTCAGATGAAGTTTCAAAGAAAAAAAACAGTTCGTCAGTACAATTACATAAAGATAAAGATGCTAATCAAAGTGTTCTGACCAATAGTTTAGCTAGTTCTACTCCTTCTGAACATAAAAATAATTCAAATTTACTAAACCACCAAAATATTTTGAAATCATCTGAAAAAAGGTAAATTTATGATTATATTAAACATTATAATTTAATGCCTCCATTTCCTGAAAAAAATTTTATCAATCGTATGCTAATGCTAAATTGGAAGTTGCCCGGAATATCTAGAAATTTCTGTTCCATAAGCAGATTCTGATAGCATATTAAGCCCGGAAATAGTAATGTTTCACAGATTGTCTTAATCTGGCAAATATTATGATTAATTTTCTAGCAGGGTAGCACAACATCCTCAAATATTTCCACGTGACAAATTTTCTTTGAATATTTAAATGAATTAAATCTTTTATCTATTTTGTCAATTGCTTTAGAACCCAATGAATAGTAATATAATATAAAATAATACCCTTAGATTTATTTTAAGTTTTTGTACTTTTTTAGGGATACTACAGTACCTATTAAATCATTCGAAGAACCACCCGTTGTTGTTCGACCAGGCAGCGCAAGACCAGCAGCCCCAAGATTACAAGGCAAATTAAATATCACGTTTAACGACAAAGAACCGTAAGAATTTATAAATATTATTTATAGTATATTTATTTAGATTACGACGGGACTGAATTAATTATAAAATAACACGGAGAAATGGCAAAACTTTAAAACTTAGCTAATTTACACCATATTGGCAGGTCAGTCAAATTCATAAGAGTTTTTTAACCAGTTATAATTTAGCTTTAATCCAATAGAAGATGAGCAGCCGATATTATTGCTCAATAATTTAAGGATGTTTTGTATCAGTAAGAAGATAAGCATACTGATTTAGGGAAGAAAAGTTAAAGTTTGAGTACAAAATGAGTTTTATTTGAATTGATCCGTTTTCAATAGAATTCCAAACAAAGTTCTAAGAAAAATCAGCAAACTATAGATTTTACTTAGCGCACAAGTGCGAAATAGGACATTATGCACCAAGGGAGTAAAGTCGCAGATTATTTCTGTGGGTAGGTTTGATGTCCGAGCTTAGTGAAGGCAGTAATCATTCATCAACTTTACTCCAGAGGTGCATATAATATTTTATTTCCACTTTAAAGATAATGGACACTTATTTCCTCGAAAAAGCGCAAATAAAGTGACATATTATTATCTCCTAGGCCATTATTGAAAAAATACAGATTTTTAAATTTATTTTAAAAATTTTTCAAATGCATTCACAAAAACAACAAAAGAGTATTAAGAAATTTTCAAATAATATATTTTTGCAACACAAGCACGATTTTCGTGCTTGTGTTACAAATACTCATACATTATAAAAATATAAACAAAAATTTAATAGGATAGTGGCTGCCGTGTCTAAAAATCATCACTCCAGCCCCTTATTGTAGGTAACAAAAAACAAGAAAATCAATACATGAGTTACAAAAAATATGGTATGCACCAAGGGCTAGTGAGCTTTTTTGATCTCATGTGTTTACAGTACTCGTCTTCGGCTCGCAAACGCTAGTTCGCCTTGACTCGTACTGCAAATTTCACACTCGGTCTAAAAAAGCTCACTTTGCGCCCTTGGTACATAATATACTAT